>JAAGNO010006621.1:65315-101301 GCA_033439905.1 Ceryle rudis | reverse complement strand
GGAACCTCTTTTTTTTTTTTTTTTTTTTTTCTTTTTTTTTTTTTTTAATATTATTCTACCAAAAAAAAGTGCTGCCAGTAAATTGCTTCACTCCTTAGACTTTGGGCTAGTAGGTGTAACACATCACACACTGTGAAGGTTCAGATCACCTTTAAACCTAAACCTCTTCATGGAAAGATTTGCTAACTATTGAAAAACTGTTAACTACACTTAAAAGATGTGGTCCTCAGGGCCAGTGCAGGGCATTTTATCAACAAATGAGAACAAAAAAGATGAATTTTTTTTCTGGATATCTCAGAGGTAAACCTTTGCATACAGGCCTGCTGCTGGCCATGCACTGGGAGTGGTATAGCTTATAGAACCAGTTTAGTTTTGTGGTGAAGAATATCTTCTCCCTCAAAATCTGCCAAGCGATGTAGGTGCAGATAACAGAGACAAGTACGAGAGCTCTAAGCAGTTGCAGAGACAAAAAGGAAGTAAAATGCCTTTATGGGAATGGCTTTTGCCTGGAGCAGGTCTCAGGGGACTTGATGGTGTTGTGGGTGGGACCCTTCAGAAGAAGTTTGCCCTGACCTGATCACAAGAGTCACCCTGTGAAAAAGTCTGTGCAGTCTGGGAAGGCTGCATTCCACTATTGTGGATTTCATAAGCCTTATAAAAGCTGACATGCGGATTTAGGAACCCTAAATGTTTGCATAAACGTCGTTTAGTGACTAAATAATTGCCCCCTGAAGCACCCCAAAAGAAGCCAAAGGAAACAGAAATCACCATCTACAAAAGATTAAAAGAAATTTCTGGTTTCTCAGCCAAGCCATTTTGCAGTTACTGTAAGCCAAAAAAAATGCTAGGAAAATTTTCAAGAGGTGAAACCGCTTCCTTTTTTGAGCCCTCATGTCTCCCAAACATCTTGTTGAATTTACCTCAAACTTTCCATTAAACTTCTACTTTGGCAAAATAACACACTTATGAAATTTCAAGCAGATTGGTTTGGTGTGGTAAAAGGCAAAGAAGTAAAAAGCCTGACCTGGAGTGGAAACCTAACTTCCAACTTATTTGTGGAGAGAATAGAAAATGAGAAGTCTACCAAAGTGAACCAAGAGTACTACTGGGTTGTGTACGCAACGCTTATTTCTGAGCAGCAGTAGTATCTAATCCCGTTTAGAGTGCTGTCAAAGCATATATCCAAAGTTTCATTTACATCACTCTTCAGCATTTTGTATTACCAGTTGAAACAAGAATTTGAGGGGAAAAAAAAAAATCATAATTCATTTTCTCTCGTGCTGATGACAGAAGGAGGTGATTTGAATGCTCTCAAGGAAATCTGTTTATTCTTAAAGAATATTGATATGTTATATTCCCAAATTCAAGTAGCACCCTCTACTGGCCAGTCCACATTGAGCTGTTGACGACGACAACGGAGACCTCTTGCAGCAAGTAAAATGTCTGTGTAATGATCTATACCGGAAAACTGGGGAGTGAGAGATCAGTATAGAAATTTTTAGGTCAATGTAAGAAACAAAAGTGCTTAGAAGCACTGGGAAAAACTATAGGCTCTGTTGTGGGGTTTGACTCTAAGTAGTCTGAAGAACTTTGGCTATTCAACACCAAGACAGAGCTTGGCAACAACTTTGTGGTTAGCTTCATATTTAAATTTCAACAGAAGCTGGAAGCCTGAGCAGGAAACCATGTGTTCCTTTCATTGGCACAGATATTTTCTCCCCAGACCAGTGAAGGTATACAACTTTTTTAGAAATATTTGGAAAATCAGCTCATGGTCCCCTCCAAGGTAATGGAAGAGATGCATACATTGATTCTACAGCACAAGACGAGATATTGAAGCGCTGTGGTTTTGGAGGCGTATGCACAGACAATGTTCGGGACACGCTCATACGTCAAGCGAGCAGACTAGACAGATTGCCCTTCCTTTCACTCCACTTCAGAGCCCTCAGTGGGTTCTTTCAAGGTTGAGAAAAATTTGGCTGTTACTGCTTTAACCTCCATAAATGCCTGATGTCATTTACTCACACATCCTGGCAAAAATTTCTGTCTGATCCCTCCCAGTTGTTCTCTACCTCTCTCAATCTCTCTCCCAACGGAAGGTTTGTCTAAGTGCCTATTTTGTTCTTAGCTTTCCATCTGCTTTTTCCTCCCTTCCCAAGAGTGCTATGACACGACCAACCCGAAGCATTACACAAAAGACTAAAGATAGTTTGTAAGAGAAGGAGCAGCGTTTGACACAGCAGCACAGGAATGACCTGATGATGTGGCACTTGGCTGAGAAGTCACTTTTCTGAGAGTCAGCTCTGAACAGCACTGAAATCACTGAAGGAGGGTCTTCCTGTCAGTCTCGGTCTGCTTGGATCAGGCCCACGGTGCACATCTGGATGCAGTTTGTTCAAATGTGCCTGCGCTATCCCACCTTTTATCTGGCATCTCTTTCTGAAGGCATTAAGGAAAGCCTCTGCCCCAGATATGATGCTCCACCGTTTCATTATTCTTTTCCAGTAATGAGATTAATATGTGACTTTCTCATCTGTGTAACTTATTGTTACTGTAGATTTAGATTTGTGTGGGGTTTTTTTTCTCTGCTGTCAGTATATTAACCTCAAAGAGTGTGCAACTACTTGTCTCAAATGCACAAGTTGATTTTGTTGGTTTTCCTCTGTTTGTTTGGTTTTTTAAGTAGGAATCTACAGTGTTACCTGGGCTTAATATACTAGCTCACAATATGCGGTTCTGCTCTACTGTATTTGTGGAACAATCATCATTAGCTGAGAATAAAGCATGTCTGGGGAAAGCAAACTCCTTGGCATAATTGATAGGGAGAATTTTAGCAGAAAAATCTAATGGAAAACATTTCTAAAATTCATAGTTTAACAGGAGTTACTCTGTATTTGGTAAACTCCAGTGCTTTATTTCTTGCTTGTATCATATGGAAAACCACACGATTATTTTAAAAGTTCATATACTCCGCTGTTTCTGTCAGATTTTGTTCTCCGTAGCGCATAGTTATAGGTGGCAAGAAGAGCTGAAGTACAATGTATTTGCTTTTCATGGCTGGAAATTCCTCAGATTTCAAAGCTGGAACCACTTAGAAGTGGCTACTCAAATGTGTCATGGAAGAGATAATAACCTCTGTTTGCCTTAAAAATGTGGCCCGTGAGTAAAGTCAAAACACTTTTATTTTACTGAAATATAACCTGCTTCTGTAATTTTAGCTTTACTTAGGAAAGAATTGGTTTATTGAAGAATTCTCACAAGCCTATTTTCAGTTGTTACAGAAATGTGCTGGAATGCATCTTAAAATAAGGTACAATTTCATCTCTACGTAGCAGATTTTAATAGCACTCGCGGTGGAATAAAGTTATATTTTTGTATTTAAAATGCAATGCTTACATGTTTTTCAAGGTAGGCATTACATGCAATTTTGCGTTATCCTTTGATGATAGTACACACTGGTAAAGAATTTTCAAGAGTATATAGACTTGGCATGCCAAGAAGGAAGATTTAGAATATGATTGCTTTGAGTTGGAAACATTTCATATCATGAGGGGTTTTTTTTTTTATATCTGCAATCAGAAATTGGCAGGAACTCTTCATAGAACTATTGGCTTGGACCCATAACATGCTCTTACCTGTAAGAAAATCAGATTGTTCTTGTAATACGCTAACCATACTTCCAGAATTGTTGTGAAACAGAATTGTCCCCAGTACTCACATATATATTTTTGTTTCCCTGTAGATGTTTGAAAGTATTTTGGCATCTACAGTAAATTGCAAGCTATTTTATTTAAAGCTGTGCAGAGAAAGGACTTTTGTAGTCTGTGTTATGACTTGAAAGGTTTTATTCTTTGTAAACCAAAGCAGCCCTTTTCAACTTTGATCTAATTAATGAAGGGAAATACTGAAGAAAACATCCAATACGTGTATTTTCTGGAAATGTGACAATTTAAGCATTTAATATATTTGTACTGTAATACCGTATTTCAAAATGACACTATTACAGGGAGCTGATAAAAAGCCTGGAGAGGGCCTGTTTACAAAGGCCTGGAGTGAAAGGATGAAGGGTAATGGTTTTAAATGAGAAAGGAGGGGACTTATATTAGACATTATGAGGAAGTTCTCTAATCAATATTAACAGAAATTTTGAAAGTAAAGCCTGTATTTATTACTTCCCCAAATATAATGATTATGACTGTATCTTTGTCAGCTATTTTCCTAGATTTTCCTTTCGTTTTCATAATCTTTGGACACATTTTCAGTGGGAGAAGTATAGATGGATTTTGCAAAAATAGATATAAATATTACTAAATGAAATACGTCCACTAAATAGGAATGTTAAGGAAGTTATGGACAGGTCAGGAAGCTTTGAGGACAGACTCCGAAGATAAAACCTGAAAAATTGGAAGAGGAATAAATATTTAAAACATGGAAGTCCTGGACACAAGAAGGAGATGGTGGTGTAACTAGCTGATGGGTGAACTAATTGAAAAACATGGCTAATAATTTGAAAAATCTATGGTTAATAAAAGCTAATTTGTGTCAAGTAGAGAGAGAAGCCAGAGTAAGAGAAAATGAAGAGGGAAGAAGGTACAGTGAGTAGGCAAGAGCAGCACTTGGTGACTGAGGTTAGGCTGAGGTAATATATAGCTCCATATATTTTTAATTTCTTTTCTTACTCTGCCACATGTCTACCAGCAAATCCTTCCTTTTTTGTTTCTCTTTCATACAACAGTTTCTTCTCTGATATTTATCGTCTCACCAACCCTACTTCTCTCACCAAAGTTCATGAGTTTTCCTATCTAATCAGCATGGAAGGGGCATGACCACATGAACATGGAGTCAGCTGTATGAGCTGTCCCACCTGTAAGCTCTGACAAACATCCCACGAAGAATTACAGGTGTGTAATTGGCATGGATCTGAGAAGACACACAGAGTGCATCATAGCTTGGTATGAGCAATGGTCACTTTTTTCAGCAACACGCTTGTTCCCTGATACTGTCCCTCTTGCTTTGAAATATTACATTACCTCAGAAGATACTGCTTACGTTATGCTCATCACTTTGACAGGAGGAGAGACAGTCCCGGCCAGATGTATGGGTGGAGGACCATGCAGTCACAGACTACTTCACCTTCATCTGACTAAAGGTATTTAGTGTCCCTTGTCACTCCCCTTGAGAGTCCCTCACAATTTGCAGCCCAGCCATGCCTAAAGTTATTGCTCCAGATGCTGCGAGTCCAATGAGCGGAGAGCTGGGAAGTCCACCCCTGAAGATGCAATGGGAGAAGAAGGTGTCCAGCAAATAATGAAAACAATGGTGGGAGGAGGACTGTTCTTGCGGACTACTATCCCTACGGGAATGACCACGGGCTCCACATACCACTGAAGCAAACTGCAAAGGTCTCAGTGCTTTAAATGGAAAGGTGGATGGTGTCCTGGTTCACCCGGCAGGAATAGCTTGAGAATGCTTAAGCACAAAGCAGCAAAAACAAGTCATCAAATGGCGTAGGTGAGCTCTTTGTACGGGCAGAGTTTTATGGGCTGGTTGAGTCAGCTGTTATGGACAATTACTTTTAAAGAGAGGGGCAGGCACTGAGTTGCACATTTGTGCAACTGAGTGCATTGCAGAACAAGTTGCTTTAGGCACCCTTTGTGCATTGTCAGCTTTTTTGCACCCTACTCAAAGAACAGATGGATCTGTGTTTGCCGAGGTTGCAGCTAATGTGCTAAACACACTGAGGACCCATAGCTTATTAGTAAGGAAATTAGCGATCATAAAATGCAACAAAAGAGCTAGTGTTCAGCAAGCCAGCAACTTTAGCAGCTCAATGTTAATATTATGGACGGTATCAAGGAAGTCGTAATGAAAACATAGCAACTGTTACTTTAGATACTTTACCAGCCAAGATCTTGATCTAAAATAATCCCTGATACCTCAAAAAATCTTAATTAATATTCCCATGCGTGTCCAATATGTAAGAAAAAGATACATCTGGTTGATATGAAAGAAGTAACCAACTGGCACTCTTGATGCAATTGGATATAGGCTGCAAAAGGAAGACATAACAAACTTAACATTCAACCTTCAAAATGCACGGCTAATTTTCCAAAATTACAACTCACACCTGCAGATCACCCTCGCAGTTGCCAGTACATGCCACTGCTTTCATGTTCTCCTGCTCTTTATATGTGTAATTTTCACTAATCCGCAAATACTGCCTCAGAAAAAAGCTGATGGGTGCAACAGCTAACACAATGGTGATTGCTCACATAGAAAGCAAAGGGATTTTTAAAAAATCCAGAGAATTTAACATCGACTGGGAAATATAATAAGGAGAATGGCAAAATGGGCTTCAATGCAGAGCAAAATTTAAGGATGGGGAAGGTTCATCATTTGTCTGGAATCCGTGGAGGAACAGCTGTCTGCAGAAGCCCTCTTGTCTCTACAACCAGGAAGGAAGTGCTCCTCGGGGATCTTGGCCAGATGTAGAAAAACAAGGAAGAAAAGCCAGGGAAAAGCAGCTGCTCACCATTCAGCAGCTGAGGTTGGAAATCCACAACACGAGCTAAAAATGGGGGTTCTCCTGGGAGGAAGCAGTCAAGTGTCCAGCCAGGACACTCTTACCTCTCTGCCAGCACATTTATGTCCATGATGCAGGGAAGGAGATGGTGAAACACGGGAGACTCCATATAGACAAATCTTAGTTGAAATAGATCACTGTCTCCTCACATTTTGCATGTATGAATTGTGTCAGCAAATTACTTTTACTCAAATCTGTGAATACAGAGGATGCCCAAGCAGCGTCTGTGTGCGACTAGAGCACCCCAGTAAAGATACATTCCCCTTTGCTGCTCAGTAAATATGCACCTGGCTATAATACCCTGATATCAAAAGTCACTGTAGGAGTATAAGCCTGCTAAAACCATTTTGATGCTTACATTGGGACGATACTGTTAGTATAAAATTGGCCAAAGTCAACCTTTCAGAAAATACTTTCCTATAATCTCCCTTACCAGGCACCGCATAAGCCTGGTTTTTTCATGAGTTTGTATAGAAACTTCCTCAATAACGACATGGATTCCAGATGTTTTTTTATGAATTGTTGGTGTTATTTGGATATCTGACAGCCTTTTAAAATATTTACAGTACAACAGGAGGTCTGCTAGATACACACCTGTGGGAATGTACTTGGAAGAACCCAGCTGCAAATGAAAATGGAGTTACAGGAGGCTGCAGCCTAGCAAAGGTTAAGGGCACAGGTTAGCACACAGTCTCCTGGGGCTCACAGAATGGCTCCCAGTAACCCATCAAGATACTGGGAGTACTGTAAAGGTAACTCTAGTATGTCTGCATGTGATGCAATCATAGCTCTGCATGCATGTAGACATGCCTTTGCAGTGATTGCTTCCTACTCTTAACGCTAAAAAGCTGAAGAGTGGCGTCTACAAGTCTGTCTGTGGGAAGGAGAGAGAGAGAGGGACTCATTAAGTGTTATTATCTTGTGAATAGAGTTGGTCAGACAAAACAATAGGATAGCTGAAACTTGGGGGAAAGCTCCTCTGTGATGCATTGGGGTCTACATCATTAACATTTCTTCAAAGACAGAGCCAAAGAAAAAAGATCCAGTAGAGCTTTTTGAAAACAGAAAGGCCAAAGAGATGAATGCAAGGTCACACATGGGAATGGGAAATATGGGCATAAGGTAGGAAAGGGGAGTGGGAAGTGCTGCTCTTCCATCAGGGAGATGCTTCTATCAACTCATTTGTGACTGAAGAACCAGAGGAGGAATCAGGTATTTGGATATCTAAAATAAAGACAAAAGAGAAGCAATGTGGAAGATGATGGATATCCCCCAGCTGCTCAAAACTGAGAAAGTCAAGATAGGGAAATATGTATAATTTCACCTGGACTGGTGTGTTTCCCGTGTTAACTAAACTGAAGGAATCCTTAGGGATACAAATCTTCAAATATTCCACGGACTTACAGTGGGAATGGAAAATGTGGCATGCCCAGGAAGACTGGAGCCGTGGGATGAGGTTCAGTGGAGAGTCGAGATGAGATGTGTGGGCCTATGGGTGGTACTGGGCTAAGGTTAACCTCTGCTTTAATTTGCAAGATAAGAGAGAAGGAAAACTGTCTGATAAAGAGCTCAAAGTTAACTTTTGCTGCTTAGATCAAGGCGTGCTGAAGATCGTTGTTGATGCTACCAGATGTCTTTGGGAGACAAAAGATGATGTTTTGTCAAAGTACAGCCATGGGAGCTCGATGAAAGCACAATAAAATATGAATAATAGTACTACTAAAGCCTACTCATAAAGGTAACAAAAACAATAACAAAGAACTATCTACAACAAATTGCAAAAATAATTATCCCCCCAGCCCTGAGACAGCAGTATTCACAGCAAATTTCAAAATAAGAAAATAGAATTACGAAACACAGGAAACATAGGTACTTTCCTAATTTTTTTTTCCTACATTCATGCTGTATTTGTTGCTTTTGACACACTAGCAGTTTCTGAAGGAGGAAAAAGGAATGATACTGAAATGTACTGCTAAATTTCAGAAGTGAGGGCATATTATGAAGACAAAGGCCACTGATTACATCCAGGCTTTCCTCTTGTGCCTTTCATTTATATCACTGTCTTGTGACAGCTGAGAGACTGAAGGTACCTGGAGACAAAATCTTCACTGCTGTCATCCTCCTCTTCAGATTTTTCACCTCTCAAGTTGTCTAACCACAGGTACTGATAAAGGACATTGCACCAGCACAGGCAACAGTATAAATTTTGTAATGAAATGGCAGAAGACCAATTGGGAAGATAAAATGGCTGTCTAGCATACCAAAGGGGATAGAAGCAACAAAAGGAGAAAGCACCATGGTAAGAAGGAAAGAAGGACAGCTGAGGTACATGGCTCTTCATGCACAGGTGGTTTTGAGGGAAGAAGTCTCATCCTGCCAATGAGCTCTGCCTGTGCAGCCTTTGGAGAACAGGACTCTTCCTTCAGTCAACTGAAGTGGACAGAGGGAGCTTTTTCCCCTCCCTTGCTATGGAGGATGATGTGTGCAATGCATTACAGCAGAGCGGGGGGAATAGGCACATGTCAAGTATTTGTGTTGGTTATCAGCAAGGCTCTAGTGCCACGGTTCAACAGGTCATTTTACTGCAAGAAGAAGTGAAATAGCTTTAGCTTTTCTACTTTGACAATAAAGCAAGCCCTCCTAAAATAGCAATAGTTTCAGGCACTTTGTACAAACATGCCACTTGTCAAAATCCTGTTTGCTTCACAGAGATGATTGATGAGTGTGCTATTTTGTGCTAAATATGACAACTTTCTGGAACATTCCTTGTTGATGACCTTGATCTTCACTCCTTGCAAGGCCAGATGAGGCTGCAAAGCATAAAGAGCATGGTCATAGGCTGTCACTGGCATCTGCTTCTAGATAAACCTCTGCTTCTAGAAAAATGCTTTTTGTAAATGGGCATAAAAGTCATCAGTGTGCTTAGAGCACTTTGGAAAATCAGTTGTCTGAAAGCTAAATGTTATTTCAGTTATTTCTTATATACATACAGGAAATTTTGAGCTGCGTCTGAGCCATTTGCTTATACATTTTGAAGGATAGGAAGAGTCACCAGAAAACTTGTTGCTGCATCACAGGTCCTTTGTCAGTATCTTGAAATAGCAATAAAACATTTGAAATAAAAGCTTTACCCCTGCTACTGTATCCACAACTTCACTGGGGGCAGCTGACAACAGCAGCACGTGTAAACCCAGAGGACCTTCTGTTAGATGCATTTGCTGAACTAAGGAAAGTGTTTTGAATGGAAAGAGAGAAAAAAAAGAAAATCCAACCCTTTCTGGAACCTCTTTTTTTTTCTTCACTCTACAATGGCCTACATCATGGTGCATTATAAGAACAAAGTAGCAGAGAAGCAACACCGGTTCTTGGTTATTGCCATGAGGAGAACGTCCATGAAACAGAGTGAATGCACATATTTGACTGTCTCTAGTTCTCACCTGTTTAACATATTTTCATGTAAATAATTTATTATCTGTTGTTTCCTCACAAGCTTTCACAGACTTAAAAACTTTGAATGGGCTGAAGCGTTATATGCCCCATTGGTACCAATTACATGTAGCTCAGAAGGCTTCTTGCATCTGTTTTACAACATAACTGTGAGGATCCAAGCACTTAGGTCTTTATTGTGGGTTGCAATGCAATTAGAATGATGCATGACTTTAATGTCAATGGAAAAGAAGTGAGATGGGTGCTGTTTGTAGTAGCGTCACTGATAATCTCAAGACTTCTTTGGATGAAGATCCTTAACATAAATAAATAAATAAAATCATTTACAAAACAGAAGGAAAGACCACATACTTCACAAGGTTGACTTTTCTACTTGATGTTAATGGCCTATACATACTATGGCAATCTACATTACTGTGCTATCAGTTTCTGTTATACCAAGAGTATTATGTCTAATTTGCTACACATAGCTCTGCAAAATGACCCACATGTGCCATAACTTTGAATCTTTGATAAAGTAGGATTCTGTGTGTTTGTAATGAACAGATGAAACCAAAGTAGGTTCACAGGAAAAAATGCTTCAGTTAATCCAATTTTCGTTCAGGCCTGAAAAAACCTCTTCAGACCTTGAATGAAGCTCCTCTTACCATGTCTTTTTTATCTGCTATCCTGAAATGTATACTCTTTTCTCATTCTTGCTAATCGAGCATATAGTTAAATCTGGATCTTGAACAATTTAAAAAGTCAATTCTCTGGACAAATATTTCCTAAAATCAAGGAAACAGGCAAAAGAACAACTCCTCTCAAAACTTTACTTCTAAATCCAAGTGGATCACAAAGGGAGAACCTGCTGTCGCCACAGTAGAAAAGATATTCACTGCTAAATTTTCAGCCTAAACAAACCAATGTTCCAGACATATAACTGGACAGTAACATGAGAGAAACAGAACCATTCCAACAACAGAGTGATTGCCCAGGTACCACCTGCCTGTTGCATATACCTCCAAAATTATGCTACACCTTGGCTATTGTAAAATGACCACACCAAAATGAAAGATTTAGCAGTGACTGCTCTGGCTGTGTTCCCACATTTCCTTATAGTTTCTCTGGATCATGTTTTTCTTCCTAGAATGGAAATGATGGAGAAGAAAATGTTGCAGTGACTTAGTTTATGTAGAGCCTGGACTTACTCCCGTGTACCACAGCTAAAGGGATCAGAGAACCTTTCTGACCATTGTTGGCCAACAGAAGTTGTTAGTGATTTGCTCAAAGTAAGCTCTGTGCTCTTATTTGGCTGCGTCTAGACAGCTGGATACTTTTCTGCTATCCAAGGAATGTGCAGCTAATGTCAGTGATGTATTCACAGGAAAGCATTGGTTCTTGAACATAGGCTTAACACAACCAGTGCAAAGTGTAGAAGAAATGGGGCAGGCCGTTTTCCCTGAGCAGGATATTTACAGTGAAGCCTACTTAACTTCCTCCAAGAGAACAAAAAAAAAAGTTATTTAAGATCTCACCAATTAAAAAGACAGCTAATATTCAGTTTGAAAGCCACAGGAGAGATTTAGTTAAGGTGCATTTTAGCTATATAAACACATATGAAACTTTTATACGGTCCAAGAATTACAAGCAGAAGAAGAACGAACTACCCCCTGTTCTCCTCTAGCAAGTGGAACTGTCTTTGGCTAAAGATTTATGATCTGTCTTGAATAATTGTATGAGCAGTTGGCGGGTGTTTAGAATAAGCAAAAATGGCAACCCAAGAGGTCAATATGAAAAAAAAAAAAACAAAAAACCACACTAATATATTTCACAAAGGAAAAGACTATCTGGGTAAAAGTTCAGTTGCTTTGAATCCCAATGGACTTATGCCCACTTACAGAAATGACCCATCATTTAGTGACACATCTTTGATGGCATCTGAGGGAGAAAAGTCAGTTATTATTATTGTATACCACAAACAATCATATGAGTGACCAGGCAACTTTCTCACAAGAATTGAACGGATACAAATAACTTGAGCCAGATAATGAATATTGCCTCTATTTATCAGTTGTGCAATCAAAACCACAGAAAAGATAACTGAGTTGGCCACAGTTACACAAGGAGGGTTAAACACGGCAGTCCTTTTCTAGGTGAAGGGTGGAGGCAACAAAACCAGAACCTGAGGTACCTTATGTTAGACACAATCCTAACGTTGCAGCAGCTTTGCTTTTAACTCAGCAATGCATTTGGCATATTGTCTCTCCTATACATCAAGTGCAGGAAGACAATATGAACAGTTTCTAACTCTACCTCATAAACTTCCCTGAACAGGCACTGGAGTTACAATAACATCTTTGTTGGCAAACATTTCCAGGCACTGTAAATCTGTCTCAGTCTACAGGAGAGATGGCTGATGTGCAAATCTCTAAGTCAGTGTTGTTAAAAAACAGAGCCCCTGTTCATCCATCTTGGGCCTTATTTTGTAGCACACCATATAAATGAAAACTTAAAATAGTTCCTTATCCTTCCAAAGTGCACAGTCACTGGAAAGGATAACACAACAAATTTAGCCTCAGGAACCTGAATCAGCTGAGAAAAGAGCACCCGAGGAACACATCTGTGTTTGCCTTACCCTATCCAGAGGCAGCCTCTTCAGTCCATACCTATGTCAGTGCATTTTTACTCACTTAAGAAACTGAATCTGCTCCCACAAATGTTCACCAGGCTGAGTCAAGGAGTTATAATCCTTATCACTTATCACCAGGGAAGCAGTGCAGTATAGTACAGGAATGTTCCCAAGGAATGCAATAACATGAGCTGGGCTGATTTGGCTTCTTACCACATGAGGCTGTGGAGAGAAAAATAGCTATTCTTCCCTGCCTATAAGCATGCAGGAGGACATACATTTATCCTTTGTTATTCATCCTGTAATATGCATTTATTAGTAATAGTGCAAAGACTATTTTACCCGTGGTTTTGACAGCATCTTTGGCACTAGGGCTAGTTTGAGAGGATTTCCACCTTTTGAAGAGGTTTAAGGTTTTGAAAGATTTTGCTAACTACAAACAAACACCATTTGTTTTAACTAATGACTTGGAATCAGAAAGAAAAATATCGTAGAGTTAGAGCTACCAGCTACTATAAAGCCTTTTGACTTCCCAGTAAGTGTCTGGACCTGAAAAACTTTCACGGTGAGACATTCACCACAATTTAGATATTTCTGTAAAACTCGATAGATTGAACAAAATGCCATTTTTCGGGAATAAGAAAAAAAAAGTTCATCTTCTTTTTTTTTTTTTTAATTCCCCCAGCAGCTCTACTGCAGAGCCATATTTAGAAATGCTTGATCGTAAGGTGTTTGGATTTGGCAGGGAATAGCTATGATGCACTTTCCCCAGGGCCTGGGAAAAAGAAGCAGGCTGCAAAGACAGCTTTCACAAGTCGCTTTGAAAGACAGTGTATAATTATAGAGGCTGGCAATGAAAGACAGAGCAGCCTCCAGGGATACCCCTTTCCCATCCTGCCACTTACAGGGATTCTTGACTTTGCAGTCAAGTTCTGTCGTGTCCCGAATAAGAAGCTCGGTCAGCAGTGGATGAAACAACTTGCATCATCTTTCTCCAACTTCAGCTAAACTATTAAAAGGAGGCAGGTATAATATTTTTTTTTTCTTGACAGATCTGTGACTCATGAGTATTACAGAAAGGCAAAACCAATAAAAACCTATTCCTCCGCTTTAGCTTTTGAGCTTCCCTTTTAAGGATCACATAAGGCAGAACGTTCACAGCTTTTGTAAATAGTGCTATTATAATGAACTATTATAACTACCTTGCATTTAGGCACCTTACATCCATTCTGAGAAGAAGCTTAAGTATACAACAGATCTGTGTAATGATGCCTAAAAGCTTTGTGCTTTAAAAAGCTCAGTGCTAGGGCCACCTGCAGAGCTTCCTGAGAAATGTACACTGTTTCCAAACATTGTTTTCAAAACCAGTATTGGCTTCCCACAGCCAGGGCCTGTTTTGCTGAATGCAAGAAACTGCTTGTACCAGCATCTCGCCTCCCTTTGTGCTGCACACCCCTGCAGTATTTCTGGGTGCAGAGCAGGGAGGGAAGCTCTGAGGAGCTTTTCACAAACTGTGGTTTTTTGCCTGTCAGCAGCACCCTCCTCCCTAAAGTTTACAACAAATCCAGTGCCAAGTTTGTGGCTTAAACCCATCTCTGTGCTGAACTTGCAAACTACCGAAAAAAATTCATTCACCTTCACTTCCCTCTGCCCTGTGCTAACTTATTCAGAGGCAGATATTATGTATTACATTCTCTTTGGAACAAACAAACAAAAAAAGACATATCTATGGGATGAAAGTGGTATGAGGAATGCAGAAAGAAGTGGTCCAGGAATAGCAAAGCAAAGGAGAACGAACTGCAGTTTTAAAATACTTCTCTGTTATTGTTGTTGCCATTTCCAAATTAAACCTGAAACTGTGCAGCTGAAATGTATGTCAATATGAGGCCATCAATTTTTTACATGTTATTTGTTCTGATTTGTGTAAAGGTGATTTCCATTAGTGGTACAACAGACAGCACTAGCTGGAAATACTGAATGCTCCCAAATCCACTCCTCCCGGTTCTTCTTTCTGGATTGGAGGGTGCTGCAAAAAGCCTCCCAAAATGTAACTGTGCTGCAGATGGAAAGAAATACAGCTGAATGGAAGTGGAGTTTCTGTCACATTTATTCATTTCAGCACCTGTTTACTTTCCAAACTGGGACAAAAGGTCAAAGCACATTGTAGAACAGAAATTATAAAGCATTTTGATTCAGCAATACTGCGCTAATACATTTTGCTGTTTTTGAAATGAGAAGAACGATTTTGATATTCTGCTAACTAGTTGAATTTACCTAAGTAAAATTATTTTCTTTCAGTTTTACCATGTTTCCCCCTCCCCATTCTGGAAAATTAAACCCTTTCCATGAAAATCGAGATCCCTGGAAACTTATTTTCTGAGCAGCTCAAGAAAAAGCTCAAAATACCATAGATAGAATACCATAATAATATGGTATTCCATCAAAATCTTCTTCCATTGTGCTGTACCATGTATATCCTTCATGTGTCTATGAGGGATTTTTACTATTTTTTCTTCCCCCCGCCTTGGTCAATATTAGAAGTTCATTATTACTCTTAGTGAATGTGTTGGAATTCTGCACATCTATGAGCACAAGATCCTGCAGTCATGAACAGTCATGAACAACTGGGACAGGACTTTCCAATGTCATTATTGGTTTCTATTAGAGAAGGAATGGGAGAAATGAAAGTTGCTCAGCAGGTTCTCCTTCTGGTAAGCAAAATGGAACAGAAACTGTCATGCACCACATTTTCCTCCAGCTAGTAAATAAAGTTTCCCTTTAAAATAATAGAAAATCGTGCAATTTGATTACAACTGCCTAAATACCGGGATATATTTTTATTAGAACTCATGCAAAAAAAAAACCCCAAACCCAAAACCCAACCCAAACCAAAAAAAAAGTAGAATCGATAGTTAAAAAGTTGAAAGCATAAATCTGAATGTGATTTAGTGTCTCAATGTCAGTTCATTGACCATAGTATCAGCCTTCTTTAGACCAGTGCCAAAAACCAACCAGTTTTCTATAAAAGAGCCTTGAGATCAGGCATAGATACTTTACATCATTACCTCTTCTACAACACTTCAAGAAATCCTTTAAATAAGTGCGTGGATTTTTAGATACCTTTGGAAAACTAGGCTTTACATTAACCAGAGTACATTAGTTGCAATCAAGAAGATAATCTATATAGTCTTGGGTTGCATGTTATACTATAGGAGTATGGCTTTAGGTTAAGTGTCTCCCTCAGTCAGCATCACCAATAGAATGGTATCTCTGCATTCTCAGAGAGGACTTACACCATGCAGATGAGAATATGAGTGTTATTTCATTCACACCTCCTCCCAAAACTCAGAGAGTGACTTGGATGAATACCTCAATACCCAACTATAATCAGTATATTAATTATATGTCAATTATTGCAGAAATCTAATAGGTGTTTTTAATTCCATAAGTATTCTAGCATTTGTAGACAAAATACATTAAATGTGGGCTAAACAGTGACAAATCCTTTTAAGACACCACCCAGTTTTCATACCTGCAGCTTGTCACGTTTAGGAGGTGTAAACTTGGACATTAGTCAATATGTCTGCTGTAAATTATCCCACTACTGTGATGTTGTAATAAGTAGTTCAACGTAAAGCAAAGAAGTCCTGATGTTTGTCTTTTATTGTCATAGGAGAGGTGTCTCTAAATACACAGTGAAAAAAGACACTTCGGTTCAAATAACCATTCAGAACAAAAGCTGATGGCTAAAAAGACAGGAGTTTTTCCTATACTTTTGTTCTATACATTATGAATGACTCGTGACTTTCAAATGGTGGAATAAATATACTCCATCTTGTGAGGGAGAGCTAATAATATGCCATTTTCGATTAGTTTACTTGAGTCAATTCTGGCGTACCTGAAATGATTACAAATGTTTCTCTGGAATCAATTGCTTAGTGTACAAAGCAAGGTGGCACTTTTTACCCTATGAAACGATTTGAAATCAAAAAGAAAAAGTCTTCAGGTGTATTTTAAACACCTTTGAAGGTGCTTACAAACTGCAGTGCTATATCAATATTCAATAGCCTGTGTTAGTAGAAAAACAGTGATTTTATTTGGAAGAATGGCAAAGTTATAAGAATAGCTACATAGTTAGCCTAGATGAAAAGAGAGCTGATATGGGTGGAGGAATAAAATAAGGGAAGGAGAACTAGTAGTGACATAAAATGTGAGAGTTCTAATTTTAGGATGGTTTGAACGCTGAAAACTTTATTTTCATTGGCCTTTCTGTGGTGTTTCATAAAGTTATTTGGATGGAACTAAGAGCCTATAGCAAGGACAGTAAGTATTCTCGCAGAACTATTCTGGAAACCATCTTAATTTATTTTCCCTAAAACCTACTAACAAATTAAGAATAAAGATTCCTAGAACTTCCATGCACTTGGGCATGGCTGTCAGAACAGTCTAAATTTTGAGAGTGGCATGTGAGGTTACAACTAGCTATTTAAATCAAAAGGAAAATCCTCCTAAGACAATTTGACCCTTTTCTGTTTTGTGAACTTAATGCTAAGCTGGTCTGTCCTGCAGGACTGTCTGATGATCATTTCTGTTTCTGTTTCTGAAAAGCTTACTATGGAAATTAAGTGCTGAAAGTTTACGGCACTTTGGTTGAACAAAGGAGGCAGAGTGCATCTCTGTTCCTCACTGAAATATGCCCTGATCCCCAAAACATGCAGAAGGGACTTATCCCTCAGAAGGAGTACAGTGAAAGCAGGTTAGTGTGGGAAGAATGGATTAAGCTGTGTTCTGCTCTGTTGTTCCTTATCTGGGGAACTATCCTGCAAGCTGAGGCTGGCCTGATGTTAGCCACATGAAGGTTACTCATCTGGTCTGAACAAATCACCTAAGCTCCTTCTGGAGTCAATGAAGGAAGGCGGGCATGTCTGGAGGGCTCTCCACACAAGTATCTGACTCACTCATTGGAGGGGTCTTTCTTACTCTGATCCATAATGCAAGCCTCAAGGATTAGCTCAGACTAGAGGTCTGTATTTCAGATGACTACATCTAGGTGAGAGGAATCTTACCTTCCAAGAAAAAACACCATATGACTACAACAAAGCATTGTTTAGATCCACATCAGAAAGGAATGGAGATCCCATCTTTCCTCATGAGCCTTCTATTACTGTGCACCAAGTAGAGTTCATAGGTGGGAAGTGTTTTCCCCTCCTGTTCTTTACAAAAGGATTTTTTTTTTACTTCCCCCACCCCTTCAAACACCTTTTCACATCTTTTTGCAAAGCTAGCTCAGAAGGAGGTGGAAGGCAAATACACAGATCTACATGACAAGCAGCATTAGAGAGAAGATTCACATTTGTTTCTTGACACCCTGTTCTGCCTTGCTCCTCACAGAGAACTTGCTCCAGCTCTAGCTTTTAATAGTAATTAAGAGCAACTCCTTTCCAAAGAGTTGTGATAGGTGTGAGCTACCTGACATAATCCTCTTTCTCAGTGATAACTTTTTTCAAGATCCTAGAGCCTGATATATGTTCACCAAAGAGAGAACTGGAGACTAGAGATGGAGAGCAGTCTACTACAAAGGGGATTTCTTTCTCAAAGGTCCTGATTAAACTTGGCTCACTAGTATCTTCATATCTTAGAAGAGAACATATCGATTTGCCTTCATGGTGACAACCCAAGTGATGGCAGTTTGCTTCTTAGAGTGAAGCTGGAAGGGAGAACACTGCCTTGGAAGGATCTTCTGGGAGCTCTTTTCTGGGAAGCTGGTCAGAGTTGTGCACTGAAATATCACAAAACAGGTAAAAGGAATGTGGAAAAAAACAAGTGGGAAAATAAGACTTGAAAGGTTTCAGGTAAACGGGGTATATATGTATATATACAGACAAAATGAGTCACCACTTGCAAGATTTGTTTCTCTCCAATCTGGGGACCTGAGTAGTAGCAAAGCGATAGAATCATAAGCAATTTTAAAAGTATATTTGCACAATTGCTGGTAGCAATACAGGAATCCAGAACTGATTCTTTACTTGTGCAAATCTCTTTATTGACTCTATTATTCGTTTTATAGAAGTAACAAAACTATTTCTCCAAATGGTTCTGGTTTATAGTCTAAATCTTCATGTACACATGCATATATGTATGGCTATAGCTTTACTGATGCTGGTGTGTGGTCTGAGAATTTAAGAACAAATGTTGACATTATCAATCTGGTCCACAGTGTATTAAAAAAAAAAAATTTGGAGCCATTTTTGGATTATGAAAGATTTACATTTTCCCTTGGTACCTGCTTCTGCAATTTGAAATCTCTTTGTTTTGACCCTTTGACAATGATGTCTGGGTGTGTGGTTTAAAGAGGCAGATAAAATCCTGAAGACTTAAAAGAAAACATTTTTTTTACATTTCATGATCACTGAATAAATGAACTTTCCTACTCAGGAGGGAACAAAAACTTGGCAAGGAGGTAGAGACAAAGAACACTTCATTTCTGTTTTCTAATATTTTTAAAATGAAAGCTTCTTTCCTACTACAAACACAAATCTATGTGAAATTAAATGCTTACACTTGTTTAAAAAGCTTTCATTTTATGTACAAAATAGGAAGCCATGAAAGGAAATGTTTGTACAGAACAACTCTATCCATGACAATAACTTGCTCCTGCACTTAGGCTAAACAAAGATGAGCAAGAAATCATAGAAAAATAGCTTATCATTAATACCTCTGTTTGTTTGTTTTGTTTTAACTGAAATTCTCTATTAATTTTCTTCACGTGACATTTAAAATCTCTATTTGAGAGACTGTATGAACTCTGTGACCAGCTGATATATGTGTATTTCTAGATTCTTCAAACTAAGGATCAGAAACAGTCACACTTCTGCAAGTATCCAACGTGATCCCAGCTAAAGCTTTTGCTTCATGAAGGCAGTAAGAAAGACTAGGTTTAGTAGCTCTGTTTCTCCCAGTAGAAATTCTTTTTCCCTTTATTCTATAACACTTAACAATTAGTTTCCGACCCAGTTTTCTCCTTCCAGAGTGTTCTTCCTCATGCCTCAGCCTCTATTTTTCTCTCAGCTGATCTGAAGAACCATGGCATTAGCGAAGTGCCTGGCCCCCTGCTTCCTCATGGGTCCCTGTGCTTCACAGAATTTCAGTCTCTTTGCAGCCAATGGAGCCCCAGCAGTTCCTTCTTACCCATGTGGTGTGGTAAAACCATATGCAGCTGCATGGGGAGCTGTATAGATCCCAATCAACATTCATGTCTAGAAAAGTAATGATTTCCATTTTCTTAAGACTACAGCAATCAGGTTTTAAATTACTTTATCCACTATATTTTAAAGATGTTTCATATTAATAGCACTTCAGAGCTCACTTTCCTTTTTTAAGTGTAAAGGGCTCTGAAACATCATATATGCTTTCTGAAAATATTACGTTTTCATCAGGAAAATTGCATTTACATTGCCTTCTAGCTTACACACAACAAAAGACTCCTGGCATCGAGTCATCCAGTGAATAGATTGCAGCAATATTCCTCAGGGTACTGCTTGGTTGCACCAAGCCTTAGGGAAATGAGTGAGTTTTTTACTAATTCCTCCCTACAACCCCTTGCTTGGCAGCCCTTGACCACCTCCTCCTGATTTCTGTGTGGTGGAAGTGTTTCTGACATGTCTATTGGGAGCTGGCTCACACCAAAAATAAGGGGAACCTCAGTGCATCTGAGCGAAACCCTAGCCCTGTTTCATCCGTGTCCATTGTGTGTAGGCATGTTCCAGCAGCAAAACAGTGAATGCTCTAACATTTGAAGGTATCTAGACAAATTTGATAGAATATTATTTTGTCTGGATGTTTTCTAACTCCCTTCTGTTTTTCTTTTAGGCTCACTTTGAGATTTATAGCAGTAACTGAAAATGTGAGGGCAGCTTCTAACCTGCCTGCGCTGGATTATCTGCTTGGAAATAGAAGGATAAAGACAAAATGTTCAAACGTAAGATAACATGGACAGAAGAAAAGACAAAGCTTTTTTGGAGATACTACTGCTCTTCAGTTATCAGCCTTAATTTGCTGTGCTACAGCCCACTATACTGTGAGTCAGAGCCCTCTTTAGCAACTGCTCCATTTTTTTTTTCCTGTTATTCCTGATTGAATATCGATTCTTAAATTCAGGATGGTAAGAGAGTGTCTGTCCCCCACCTGGTTGCTACATCAATTCAACAGCTGTAGTGACAGTCAAGATTTATAAGCAGAAAGCCTTTGTACTGACACAAAAGGATTTACACACTTTATTGCAAAATGGAAAACACAACGATTATGTCAAGGTTTACCCTTTGCCCAATAAGGCTTGAGGTAAGTGGGTAGGCTAAGCAATCCAGCCAGTTTCAAAGCTGAGAGCAGCTTTTCCAGTTCTTTAGGATCCTGCAGCAAGTGCTATGACCGAATTCCAAGGAAGCAGCTTATCCATGCAGTTCTCATGAATTTAATTGAAGTTTTGTAGTTAAATACCCTAGGTAGCTTTGAATAGCTCTACTCCATCACCAAAATTCATAGATTAAAATCATTGCCCCCTGGACTTCACAAGACTGGTATTTTCTTTTATGTAAAATAAACAAAACTTGCACTAAAGACCATAATATTAGGCAACTCCTTCTTTACTTTTTAAATATACTTTTATTAAGTTACATGAGGCAAACTCATCTGTTTCTGAGTGTGGTTCTGTAATATTATTGTCTTATGGTGCAGTTAATTATATTTTAAAATGCTTAGTTAAAACAAAAGACAATAACACAGCATACAATGACTAAAAAGAAGCATTACAACTTTAAGAGACATAAAAGGAATAACCTGATGTTTCCCTAAAGGTGAGATCTCTATTGAAAAGAAAAACATTGTGTATTTTCAGCCGATGTAGCATTTTGAGAAGGTGAACATGCCTCCGTGCTGTGGAATGTAAGTAATTTACAGCAGGGTGACATGGAACAAAATAATTGCACTACGAAATTGGTGACAAATTCCTGAAAGACTAAATAGTTGAGCCAGAGAGAGTGGTATATAATTTCAGGGAGAAGAGAGTAGCAATTACAGATATGTTTAAGGATTGGCTAAAAACCTATTAACATAAGTACCTAAAACATACTTTTACAGTCTCTCAAGACATGTTGTCACATGTGGGCTTTATTGATTTATATAATTTTGTTTTAAGAAGCATGCATCAGAGTGGAAAATGCACTGTCAGAGATCTGTAAAGAAAGTACTTCAAATTCTTGAGAGTTTGAAACTTAGCTGCAGAGGGAAAACTTTAATAATAGCATTAAAAAAGCTTAAGGCCTTTGGCAAAAGGCTGTGAAGTCATCTGGGTAAAATCAACCACATAAACTGCATGTTACAGTGTGATCCCGTGATCTGAACTCTCAACAAGAACTATTGCTGCTTCTGAAGCGACTCGGACGAGTTGCAGTGTTCTTTCATTTTCTAAATGTAAGTGATTATATTTTGAACATGTGTGTGCAAAAGGGAGTGTGTGTGAAGGTGGGGGAGGAATATCACCTTGTCAAATACTACTGATGTCCTAGTCCGTGTTTTGCGCTGAGAAGATACAAAATGAAGAGTCTTCTGCCTTTACCAGGTTAAATATAAATGGTTAAAAAGATGTAAAGTGAAAGGAAAATAATCAGAAAACTCTAAAGAGCTATAATTTTTGGTGCATTCGCACTTCTGCATACAGAATATGAAGTTTATATCCTATGTGTGTATTTATACCGCAAACACACAAATATAGCCGTACATACATTTATATATGAACTGGGTTCTCAGTTATTTGAAACAGTGACAACAGAAAATGTGAATCATGGATTTTTTTAGTAAGTCTCTGGGCATCATTTCCCCGCTTCCGAAGCAGCTCTTTCCTCTTTCTTAAATACCCATTTATACACAGGTATATATGACTCTTTCAGACACAGATGTAGGAAAACTCTGAAGACATTTTGGTCCCTTTTATACCGCTCCTTACTCAGCAAATTCTGATCTGTAGCTCCCTGGTTCAACATCAGTACATTATTTTTGTTAAATAATATTTTGGACTGTTTTCTTTCTTCTTTTTTTTTTTTCTGATTCCTTTCCTCTCTTCCTCTTTCTTTTTTTTTTATCCTTTCTTTTGTCTTCTTTCTTTTAATCCTGTTTAGTAGACTGTAAAACAAAAAAAGGGCAAGAAGGATGTACAGGTGTGATACCAAAGCAGCTGATTTACCATCAGAAGTGTGGTAGCTCTGTTCATCCTTTTTCTCAGGAACTCAGAATTCAAGAGAGGGTGCAAGCATGGCTGTTGCTAGTGTTGTCCTTTGGGTCCTCTCAGTATATGCAGTTTATCTGGTTTCCAGGAGGTCTAGTACCTTGCTCTAATTTTAATTTGACAGATTACAGATCAAGGTAGCTATCAGTCTTGATGTTTAAGTAGTTCACTTGTAACCCAGACAGCTTTTAGTTGCAGCCATTAGACAACTTTGCCTCCAAATACTATAAAATATAAAGAATGACTCTTCCAAACAACAATATCTTTTCAAGTAAATGGTACATTAAACCACAGTACTTCCAATCCCTGGCACTTGATTTCCATTTATTTGAACTCTGGACTTAAACAGTTTTAAGCTTGCTGTGGACCAATGAGTATGTCAGGAATATAATCACATCAGTTATGCTCTCCTTCACAATTCTGAATGTGCTTTCATGAGCCCACTTAATTAGTTACTGTACTCCTAGCATGGAGGGGATAATTGCCATCATGAGTCAAGCATTAAGTAGGATCTGGAAATATCCCAGAAAGCATCAAGATTTCTCAGATTTTCAATATTTGATGCTGCATGACTGTTGTGGGGTTTGTAAGGATTTCTAATTTCCTAAAGAGGTGAAATGAGGCAGAATATATCGTAGCTACTCATAACAAACTAAAGGCTTGGGAGGCCCAGTGCCAGCTCCACAGACATGCATCTTAGTTTTCCTCTGTCTTCCCTCCACAGGTTTTCCTATTATGTAAATTTCTTTCTACTTGCTCTGCTGCAGAGGACATTTTTATGCTGATGGTGCACAATCAGTTCTTTCTCATTTCACACACACCCATGAAGTTTTACCCCCTTTCATTTGAGTGAATGGTTAAATCAATGCATGTTGAGGGTAGACAGACCCTGATGTCTCCTGTTGTCCCTTCTTGCCTTCTCCACGGAGATTGCTATTAAAGCTCGCTGATGCATTTTATATAATATACTCAGATGAGTTCAAGTTCTTTAAGTCTCCATTCTACTCCATGTCTGGTACATCTTGTTGAAGGTCTATGTTGCAAGGACTTGTCTTCACCCCTAGACCAAGTTGTGCGCAATGGTTTGAATTCACATTGCTCAGACCTAGTCCCACCTACAGTGGATCGAACACATCCACAAGACATTGGAAGTGTCCTCCAGACACCAAAGGCAAATATATAGCTAGAGTTCCCATTCCATGCTTGTTGCACGTCTTGAACTACATCATGGTGGCTGGAGTGGGTACTGAAGGGCACAGTGTCCATGGGAACAGTGGTGGAAAATGAAATTGGAGAGGAGATGGCAAACCTGAATGAAATATTATCCATAATTCATATACGCAGCAGTCCCTTGACAAACTAGACCAAGATTTTGCTTTGAGAAGAGCTAGTTTAAAAAGCCTCTGCAATCTCATGGACACTTAGTTCTCTAAAGCCATCCAAGCCTGAATTTCAAAGATGATCTGTTTCTCTTGCACACTATCGTGTAGGATCTTGATCACCCTCTCTATGGAAGATTTCAGCAAGCATCAAACAGGGTCTTGCTCCACCCTTTCTATCCTGCCATTAGCACTGACCTGAAGCTATTCAGTGTCTACTTTATTCAGCCTAAGCAATTCAACCTGACATCACCTCCTCTTCTTAAAGCGACCACTGCACAACTCATTCTCATCCCTGGAGCACCATCCATCCTCTGAATGGAAGGAAGCCATATCAGAAGAAAGAGTGTTATTTGATCATATGTGTAAAGCTTTACTGTGAAGTACATATGCAGCACAGGTGAATTTACACTGAAAGATGTCCTTAGTGTGATTAGTTTCTCGCTTTTCAGGGCTTAACTTTGTTTCAGTAAATTTGATTAAATAATAATAAAAAATAATCTATGCATTGTCTAAGTTACCTCAGTAGCTGCAACATCTTATCATTCTTTTTCTGCCTTTTTTTTTTTCCCCACTATGCAAATACTTTTGACCACTATACATATAGACCAAACAGACCACTAGACTGATGGACACTATGACCTTAAACCACAAAAAACACCAGACACTGCAAATTGCTGTTGCAACGAGGGTGGAGTGTCACATAGTTTGTACATTTAAGAAAACTTAAGCATGGGGATGACTAATGTTAACAGATATTAAGACATAAGCTACCATCAAGGCAAATTCTTATGATGTTTGCTTGGGTTTGAATATATCTGTCTGTGCTGGCATGTAATTTCCTACGAGAATGTAACAATACTTACTGTAATCATACTACATACATTGGAAAATCTAGGTGATTATTTTTGAACAGTACTAAGGACTTTTTGGATGGTTTTGTTTCAGAACAGACCCTCTGTGAATTTACGTAAGCATAGGAATTGAGTCAGATTTTGGCATGTACATCTAAAAAAGAAAAATCAATAGAAGAAAAACCGCTGAAATAATTTATCTTTTCCAGGCCCAGATATCTTTTGTTACGATATAGGGAGAGGCAGTGCTCTAACAGCCTGAAACACCAATCATGATGAAAACACATGCACTTAATGTACTGTCCTGCTCTTTATATGTGCTGTAGTGCCCTAGTGCTTCATTCCTTCCTTTTGGCTCAATCCAAAAGCTATTGAATTTAGTGGAAAACCACCCACTGACTTCAGTGGGGAGTAGATCAATCTCAAAAAATATGTAATTGGACAGGGTAACAACTGACTTTGTGCCATGCGTTATAAATCTCTCTTCCAAAGCAGAACTTACAGCTTTGTCTCAGTAGCACTAAACTGGAGTAAGAAAGGAAGAGGCAACTTAACCTTCAGCTGGGGAGACCTTGGGTTCTTAACTCTCACCACAGAAATAGCTTTTTTTTTGCACTGAGTCCAATACCCGCACCTTGGAGTTGTGACCAGAGGGGTTGAGCCTGAGGCATAAACAAGTCATGCTACAGGAGCTGTGCAAAAATGAGCAAGCTAAAAGGTAAAGATCTGAAACCCTGATAAAATTGCTTGCCATGCTTTTGGGGAAAAACATCACTGCTAGATGGATTAATGCTGCCTTTGCAGGACTGAGTCACACATGTTTGGGATATAATTCTGAAATTAGTGTAGCTTGCTTTACTAACTTCTCAGGTGTCTATCCCCTTCGTCAGATCTTCCACTCAGGGGCAAAATGTTAACAAAACGGGATGAAATTTCAAATCCTTTCCTGTGTTATAGATTTGGTAACAAACTGAAGGAGAGCAAAAGACATAAACATATGCTGGGAGTATTCCTTCAGCGGCCCGGGCATGTCTTGCAACAAAAGTATCTGTCACAGGTTATAGGACTGGAAATGAATGGAAGCAGAAAATAATAAAGAATTGAGAATTTGCATTTTTAACATTGTCAGTAATGTGAGGGGTTGGAAGGACTTTCTTCTTAGTTTTGTTAGATGAATATCATTCTGCTAATTTTGATGAGATCTAAATTAATAGGTTCAGGGGAAAATGGCCCAGAAAACAACAAAACCTCGATGCAGTCTTTCTACTGCAAGAATGTGGGGCTTTTTTCCTCCAGAATTTCATCAGAGGTTGAGAAAATAACATTAATCCAGCGCTAAATTCTGAGTTTATTTACCTCACTTTTTCAGCACTTTCTGGTTACTCAGGAAGACCAGGGAGCTGGGAAGGAAAGGTTAAAAGGTATAGCATTTACTGGGCAAGGTTAGACTGTTCATGTTGCTCTAAGCAAGGAAGAAACCAGATTCCCTGAGACTGACTGTGTTACACTGAAGTCTGAAGCCCTGATGGATGCTATTCTTCATGGGTTGGGCCCTTCATGGATGACTATGCTTTGCATAAGCAAACTCACAGTACAGGTGGCATAGATAAATCGTGTGTACCATTCTACCTGAGCATTCTCACTCTTTGACTTTCCATTTCCATTCCCAGTTCCTAAATATACTAAATCAAGATCCCTTCCTAAGAGCTGCACACTGATTCCCATTGACCTGAGTCACAAAGGAAATTAATGAGTAAACAAATCTGGATTAATTCCTCTTCTTTGCTAGGCTGCTGCAAAGCACCAGTACAGCTGCTGCTTGCTCCTCCTGCTGCTTGTACTGCTCCCACCTGATTATCCTTTGGATTGGTCTGGATGGTGTTTGCCTGCATGGCAGGAGAAGGTCAGGGTAAGACTTTTCATTCATCTGCTTTCTCTCTGGGGGCATTTTTTCTCTCCATAGACATAGTCTGTGGTATTCAGGCTGTCTGTATGACAAATGCCCCACCAAGACTCCTTTCACCTTGGGAGGTGCTGTAATGGAATTTTTATAAGCCATCTAGCACAGTCCTCAGCTAAACTTGCCTCGGGTAGAGAGAGAATGATGAAATTAGCCGTGTCCATTGACAAGTAGCAGGGACAATAGGCTGTCAGTAGGATGTAACTTGCCCCAGTAAAACACAAGACTTATAAATACTGCATATATTTGGAGAGGAACTGAGGAGCTGATGAATATCACCAAAACCCCTGTAGATCTTGCCCCGCCTAGTGAGTCTGCAGTAAAGTTTTCTTAAATGTAGAGCCTACGTACTTAAAAAAAACCGTTTGTGGACATTTTTAGTTTAAGTGCAGGTCTCACTGTTATCTACAGAGAAGGGTAGCAATGTTTCTATTGTCAGAAAAGCAGGAATAGTTTCTGGAAATGAATTGCCACTATCTGTGACGTGGTGTGAGAGGACGGGCTGTGCTGGAAGAGACAAACCCATATTCAGGCAGCTTCATAAGAAACAGTGGGGTTACCTACAGGCCAGGGAGTGTTGCCTGTTTAATCACTTAGTTTTCAGACATCATGGATGTTGTGTCTTGGATGTCCAGAACTTTCAACAAAACATAGTGTTAAATACTGTAGCATGGCATATTACCGTGGTAAATGTAGCACTCAGAAAGCTCACCAATAGTCTTAAACAGAAGAAATCACTTAGCAGAGATAGAGGAAATGTTAACCAGGATGTTGGCATTTATTGCCATGTTCTTTAAATAACAGTGACACATAGAGAAATACCAGGAGGTGTGCAGACATGACCTTAGTCTAACAGCCCTGAAGGACAGCACCTCTTCCAGAGGGAGTGCTTAATTAACATTGCTACATTAGCACTGGGCATACACCTGCTTCCTGGTACGGAGTTTGACCTGTCAGCTGAAGAGGAAAAGGATGGGTAGAGACCTCTGTAACTTCTTTTCTACATCTATTTCTTTGTTAGTTAAAAGGTATTCTTTAATGTAATAGTAGTTACTGAAAACTACAGAGCTCATTCCATTTCAGGACATTTGTTTTCTTTACACAGTGAACACAATGGACACATTAGCCTTTGTTAATAGACCCCCCTGAAGTCCTTGGATAATTCTAACCCAAATAATTTGAGTTTTGTAGCTGATGCCAAGTTTACCCATTGAAGGGCATCAGTGAAGAAATCAGACCATTGGTCCTGATGTGATTTAGGAAGACCAGCGACTGTGGTGCAGTGTAGTACTAGACCGTGACTAAATACAGCTAAGTTTATTTTGAGCCCTAACCTCAGGTTGAGCTGGTAAAATTACCGTGTTTCTTACAAACTTTAATTTGGGATTGCAAATGCTCCCTTTTGTCTTCATTGTAAATAAAGTAGTAGCTGAAGCCTGGAAATAATTGCTGTCTATGGCAATGGTTAAGGCTTTGAAGTGACCTTCAAGGCAAGACAAGAGAGGACCACAGAAATGGGCAGACCGGCAGTTAGATCAGGTAAACTGTCTTTTATACTTCAGAGGACAGTGCCTGAGCTCTGGAGTGAAAAACATGAAATAGTTTGCTTTAACTTAGAGGCTGACCTATGCCATTAAGCATAAGGCTGTAGGTTTCTTCCAGGCTTTTATTTCTGAGAGGTGGGAAGCTCTACAAGTGTCAGTCTGCACCACTTTACAGTCTTGCAGGTAGCTGTGCCATCCTTCCCAGAGCCACAGCATAGCAAGGCCTCTCTCAGAGATTTTGGCAACAAGTTCTACAGAGCATATAAAATACCAGAAGGAAGAAATATAGCAATGAGTTTAGAAAGGGAAAGGAAGATCATAGTGTCTCACAAGGTGTCTGTGCTACCACAGTGTGAAACTAACATGCACTGAGACAGAAGGAAGGAAGACAAAAGTGTGAAGGTTATTGAGACTGATAAGTTTATTTTGGCCCAGTGTAAATTCACTCAGGGTCATACCCTTTTGTTGACTCAATGACAATCACACAATAGCCATGGGATGTGATTGGGCTGGACTTTTCCTGAATTACCTAGGGGACTCTGTCACAGCAAAATTCACAGGGAACTTGAGTCACCTTTGCCATTATTGTGATCTAGCAACAAGGTGATACCACCCAATTAAAGGAAATCACATCACAATCCCACAGAAATAAATATATATATACACACCTCAGTCACAAAGTTTGTCAGCTGTACCCTTGCGAGACAGAACATTCGGCTGGTGTCTAAAATTCCCTCCAAGCAAAAAGAAATCCTCCCATCCAAGACCACTCTAGCAAACTGAACCCTGCATTGCCAGTGGTAATATCAAAGACCCAAGATCGACAAAGAACATGACACTGATAACAGAACAGAACAAAGAAGATGACACTGATGACAGTGATAGTAGCTTGATTGCCTATCTGGACTTCCGTAAGGTCTTTGACACAGTATGCCACAACATCCTTCTCACCAAATCAGAGAGATACACATTTGTTGGGTGGCCTTTTTAGGAGATAAGGAATTTGTTGGATGGTCATATCCAGAGAGTAGTGGTCAATGGCTCTATGTCCAGATATAGACTGGGGACGAGTGATGACCCTCAGGGGTCCATATTGAGAACAATATTGTTTAATGTCTTCATCAATGACATAGACAGTGGGATCAAGTGCACCCTCAGTAAGTTTGCAGACAACACGAAGCTAGTGGTGTGGTTGACATGCATGAGGGATGGGATACCATCAGGAGGCACCTGGACATGCTTGAGAAGTAGGCCCAGGTGAACCTCATGTAATTCAATAAAGCCAAGGGCAGGGTAGAGCACTTGAGTTGGGGCAACTCCTGGTATCAGTACAGGTCAGGGGATGAAGGGATTCAGAGTAGCCCCACAGAGAAGGACTTGGGGGTACTGGTGGATGAAAAGCTGGAAATGAGTCAGCAATGTGCACTGGCACTCCAAAATGCCAATTATATCCTGGGCTACATCAAAACAGAGTAGCCAGCAGGTCAAGGGAGGTGATTTTTTCTCCTCCTCTGCTCTTGCGAGACGACCTGGAGTAATGCATCCAGCTCTGGAGTCCTCAGCACAGGAAAGACATGGACCTTCTATGAGGAGGGTCACAAAAATGATCAAATGATCAGAGGGCTGGAACACCTCTCCTGTGAAGGAAGGCTGAGAGAGCTGGGGTCATTCAGCCTGGAAAAGAAAAGGTTATGAAGAGACCTTATCGTGGCCTTATCAGGCCTATAAGACGGGGACAAACTTCTTACTAGGGTCTGTAGTGATAGGACAAAGGGTAATGATTTTAAACTAAAAAAGGGTAGATTTAGACCAGATATGAGGAAGAAATTTTTTTACAGTGAAGGTGGCAAAACACTGACACAGATTGCCCAGAGAGGTGGCAGATGCCCTGTCCCTGGAAACTTTCAAGATCAAGTTGGACGGGGCTCTGAGCAACCTGATCTGGTTGGTGTCCCTACTCACTTCAGGGGGGTTGGACTAGATGACCTTTGAAGGTCCCCTCCACCCAAAATATTCTATGATTCTTTGATTCTATGATAGTGTGCCAGCATGCCAGCAGTCAACTAGGTAAGGTTTTTAAGAACATTGTATTTCTGTTCCTACAAAGGTTCTGCATACTTACAGAAAGACAAGAAAGATGCATTAAAATTCTGAGTCATGTGTCAGGTTATCGCACTGTCCCTTTGGGCTTCTCTTTTGTTTGACATTATGCATGTGGAAATAATTCTTCAGTGAGAGGGATGGTGTGTATGTGCATTCCAGATGGATGGGGAAACAATTAAGAGGTTGGTAGAGTTAATGAGTTTTGGTAACACCTCACTGCTAATTCCCAAAGCCCTGTTACACACAAATTCTGTCTCCATTGACTATTGTTGAGAGTACCTGTAGGAAGGAAGATCTGTTTACTGTTTTATATCATTACTGATTTTGCTTGAGGAATAAGGAAAGCAGGCTTTCCCCTACCTTACAGTTCAGTTTTTATTGCATTAGTTTGAACTCTGAAGAATTTGCTCTCTTTCAGCAGCAGATTTGTGGTTTATTCAATCTCTTTTTGAAGAATTCTACCCTTCTTCAGATTTTTTTTTTTTTTTATATTTGAAAATCATTTTTTCTTCAGTAGGGAGAGTCTTTCAGGCTTATAGCAACTTTTTTTGGTGTTAAATTCTACCTTTTATTGAATCATTTCATACGTTGGAAAGAATTTCTAAAGTATACATTTTACTTAGTGGTATGCAATTATAGTCTTTAGTTTAAACTAGTCCTTTTCTTTTAATAATGTGGTGTGCATGGTTGTGGCTGCTGCTATTTTGACTGCAAGAACAACGGAAAGGTTGTGAGGAATCTGTAATACCAAATATGTTTGGAAAAAATCAGAGGCAACCTTTAAACAAAAGCAATAGGAACTTCAAACTTTACACTTTCTTAATACTGCAGGGCAAATCTTGATTTGCACCCTGAAGCCAAATCTTGGGCTTTATTTACACGATCTGTGTGACACACACAGAGGCACTGGCATCCCAGCACTCTGCCGTGGGCAGGACCGAGGGAAGGATGAGAGCAGCTCACTGCCGGTCCCCAGGGAGTGGGATGCTGTGGGAGGTGGTGTGGTCCACTTCTCGTGGTGCCAGATTTCTTTTTACTAAAAGCAGGCACAAGGCTGAGGTCAGGTTTGGGTTACACAGTCTGAGGCTTCTGAAAAAAACAAACAAACAAAAAAAGAGATGATGTTCAGCTTTAATTAATGGGGTTTTTTCCATCATCCAAAGTATGCTTGTGTAGGCAGCCCTCAGCAGACAAGATTATTACCTGTAGTACAAGTGAGTTATTTATTTATTTATTTTTTCTCCACACTAGGGAGTATTTCTCTCTTTATATTCTAATTTATCATTCTCTCTGATTCTCTCTTGGATGCTGTTAAGTGTGTGCTGAGGACAATAGGCGTGCACCGTAGGGCAGAGGGCAGAGGAAGAAATGAGAGGAATGAAGTCTTAATCTGGTCTCCTCTTTGGAGGGAGCTGGAGACGGGACTTTTTACTCCTCGATGAGACTCCATCCCTGGCAGGAGCCAGACGGTGTACATACCTTGGCCTCAGCCATAACCACAAGGAGGCAAACGGGGAAGATAAGCTGTGCAGCTGCCAGGACTGAGCTACATTTCTATCCCAGCCCAGTCTGTGCACTTTAAGCTATATAACATTCAGCCTCAAATCAAAAGGCAGTGGATTTTCTCTGTGTAGGAAGTGTACTATCCACAGTGATACAGAGGGAACTCGATATACGGTGGGAACAAAGGGCAAACGTTTTCTTCATATTGTTTCCTTGCCAGTGAAGCTCGATGACCTGGAATACTTGATGGTCTGACACATCCAGAAGGTGATGACCAATTGTTAACAATCCTGTGAGCGACTTCTCCCAGCAGTTCTCAGAAAAAGTAGTGTTGCGATGACGGAAAGGCACAGGATGTTACGGGATCCGTCTATGGCTTCTGAGATGTGGGAAGCAGAGAGAGCTCTGTTTTCGGAGGATGCACGGCTGTAAACAGGAAGCTTTGCAGGGCATAGCTGAGTCCTTGGACTCCGTACGGGACTGGGGGAGAAATACGCTGAAACAGGTAGCTGCAGCCAGCACGGGATTGTCGAGGCACATACAGCTTCCTCAGATTTCCTAAAAATACATCATTGACCCTCACCATTGCTAGTCCACCAGGCCAGATTATGCACTGTTTTGGTTTTAAACCGCTGAGAAAAAAAGTGAGATGTTCTGAAATCCGGGGTATTTTGGAAGCACTCCAATGGCATATACAGGCTCCCTTAAGATTTAGGAAAGCACCTAAGTTAACAGTGAGTGGTTAATCCAGTATTATGCAGAACTACTGCCAGTATTTCATGGAATTAATTTACTATTAGTTGAGTTAATTAGAAACCAAACAATTTCAGCCAATCCCCAACATAAAAAGTTTGACCAGCTGCAGGAAAACTGCACAGGAAAGGGGAAGGAACAGGGTCCCTAGAGTGCTTTAGCAGACCTGCTCTGAAAATTCCAGCAGTCCAAAAAACCAAACAAAAATCACTTGTCAAAAGAACCTATTTAGGCTGTGCAGGAAAGAACAGCCAGTGCACTTGCACAGGGCAGATTCAATCTTCTCAACACTGCCCCTCCCTCTTCCCTAAAAATCATGTTGCAAAATCTATTCCTCAAATTATTCCAGTTCTGCTGGCATTAAGATGTATGAGTTTAATAGCTTAACAAAGAATCATGGGAACAGATAAGTGCTCCAGCACGTACACCATTGTGTTTTGTGTCTTCGTCACTCGCTGTTGCCAAATGACCACTGAATAAAACGGCGCCTCCGACAACAATGCTTGTGCCACAGCACTAATGAGTAGAGAAAATCACACCAGTTTGTGAGTTTGAATTTTGATCATTTCTACCACAAAGACAATACACGTGTACCGTCCTCTAAGACTCAGCTAGCAGAACCCAGGAAGGAAGTGTAAGGCTAGGTCTATCACTTACACTGAATGCATTTACCACAGTGTCATGCATTTAAGCCCTCTAAGGCAAGCAGATACAAGCCAGGAGGCTGAGAGGACCCTCGTCCTCAGCTGGCCACATAGTTCTTACCACATCTTCAGTGAAAAAGGCTGACTAAAAGAAGATGATCCTGAACACCCAAAAGTTAAGAGTATGGCATGTAGAAATGATCTGTCCTTTCACCTGCAGCTCTGCCTGCCATGGAGCCTTCAGAGAAGACTGGGCAGAAGCTGGCACCCAGAGCCACTTCTGCTCCTCTGGCTTCATGTGTTTGTTGTCCTGCAGCAAGACCATTGAGAAATAACTCAGCATTCTTATTTCCTCCATGTCACAAATAAAAGGAATATGTTATTTGTGGAGGGAAATAACAACCAAATTGCAAAGTCATTTTTTTTTTTGTGTAGGAGTTAGTTATCCACTGTGACTTGTACAATTCTCACAATAGATTTTGAATTGGGAAATAGGAAGGCAGGAGCAGCAGGCTGCCTAGCAATTGGCAAGAAAGATTAATAATACCCAGCTTGCTCTAACAGAAGCTGAGAAACACATTGTCTTTTTCAGGCAAGAAGAATTTTGCAAAAGGAAAAGTGTTTGTTTGTGAGTAGTCTGCACAGATGGAAGTACAGACTACGTACAGATGGAAGAATAAAGTAGCTTTTTGTCTACTGGAGAAGCCTATAAATCTCTCCTCTCTCCATGGCTTCAAACACCTGGCTCTGCTTACTACCCCTATGCCTAGCCCAGTGCTGCCTCTTGCTCATTCTCTCCTGTACGATAAAACTTTCCTAATTTATCTCTTGCTCCTCTTTCATAACTACTCCTTAATGGGTACCAGGTGGCTCTCTCCACAGTTAAGGCTGATTCTCCCTATCACAGATATTAACTCATTCCTTACTTCACTTGACATTAATATTCTATGGATTTAGTTATGTCGTCCCATGATGAGAACTAAAACAGAGTGGATGAACTAGGAAGGGTCTTATGACCCCACAAACAAGATCTTAATATCATCTTGCTCTCCATTTCGGACCAGAAGAGCTTCTGTGTGAGTAATGCAGAGTATTGGAAAGAAGAGTAGATTCAAAGGAGGGAAACCTGCACTGTGTTCTCTGTTCTAACACTGAACTGTGAGCAACTCTGCCATTAAGCAAGAACAAAACAGGTATTCAAATATTTCCTGCTGGCCAAGGGTGTTACAGGAAAAACAGAGTAATAAAGGCTGAAGAACTTTTTGCTATTGTATTTCTTATTAATTGAAGTAGCAGTATGGAACCTCATCACTACTAAGATCCGTGCTAGGTAAGTTTCTCCTACTTTAAGAAATTTGTGATACAAAGAGAATGAATAAAATCCCTGAAAGGGGAACAGAGACACGATGGTGCTGGGACTAGTTGATTCCTTACACCACTCACTCAGGAGAGCCAAGCCTTCATGTCAGGAACCTTGCACATCCAGTACACCTGCAGAGAGGCAACACCAAACACCCAGGAGATTGTTGGTGTTTGAAAGTAGAAAGATCTTCAAGCCAAAAGAGATAGAGAAGGAGAAAAAAGAAAGAATTCTAGTGCTTACTCTTTTAGAGTTAGTCTGGATGCATAGTAGAAAAAAAGTGTCTTTGGAAAAAATATTTTCATAGAGGAAGAATTGTCATTTAAGTGTCCAGTTTAAATAAACTCTAAGAGATTTGCATTGTGTCACTGGGCTTCTAACTGCAGACACCGGTGGCAGAATTAATCTGAGCAAACATAGGTGTCTGTGACCTGACCTAATCATCTAGGTTCCCTTTCTTTTAGAGAACAATTCTACAGCACAGTTCAACTCACTTGCAGCTGATACCTAAACTGGTGAGATGAGTTTTCTACATTCAGGTGAACTGCGTCCCATCCCATCTGCGAGGTGACACTGTCCTCCTCTAAGTAGTTTCTTTTTTGTGTTTGAATCAAACGAATTGTGACTTTTGGCTGTGCCCTTTATAGATCACACCTCCCGTAGTCTCTTGGAGGATCAGAACAAGGCCATAAGGAATGGCTTGTGTCTCTCAGAAATCTGCCTGTTGTGGACATGCCAGTGTGGACACGATGGATGCCTCACCAAGGGGATATATGGCATACACTCTTATTGGATTTTTGCCTCTACTTAGATGTCTCTATGGAAAAAAAAAAAAGAGAAGCTTTGATCAAATAAAACACTTATAAATAAATATTTTCACATATATAAAATAAATGCCAATAAAGTCAGGGATATGTGAACAATAAAAATTATAATAAATTATATAAACATAATAAATTCCATAAATAG
>JAAGNO010006621.1:41135-65215 GCA_033439905.1 Ceryle rudis | reverse complement strand
AATATTTAATAAAATTATATATTCTATTTATATGTATACATAAGTATTCTGAATAAAAAATATCTTTATGAACAACAACAGAAACCCCAAAGCTAAAAGGAAAAAGCATTATTTGGATTACAAAAACATGAAGGATTTATTTTGCATTATTAGTAGGATCCAAATGAAACTGAGATATAAATTCTCATTAAAACACAATATTTTTTTTTGAAATTCCAGCTATATTAAATCTATTAATAGGTGTCAAACCTTTTTAGTAAAACCCTCTGGAGTCCAGACTTGCAGGTAATTATATACAGTCGCATGCTGCATTCCTCACTCTCAGCTTCCCTTTTATCATGAATTGAGAGTCAAATTCATTTGTCATTATGATCTGCAGCTGACATATCCAGGACATAAGTGATTTCAGTCACACCTGTGCTGACCTTTGTTGTATTCAACCAAATCACAAGCCCAGGGCTTCTTTTTCCTGTTATGTTCCATCCTCATTTGTGTTTACAACGTTACAGCTAATTTTGTCCCTCTGAAAGCAAAAATGCTTCTCTCGTTGTGATAAATTTAAACACGTTTAATGGCCATGAGGATGAACTCGTGGATACAAGAGATCTCAACATAGGAGATCTAGAAGATAAACATTCTTAGACAATATTTCAATTCATGTGTATCAAAAAAAATTGCAAAATTAATAATAAGAAATAACACTCCTTAACAGCAAAACAAATAAAGAATAACTTCTCTTCAAAACTTGGCTAAGCCACAAAAGCTGGTAAAGCACAAATGATCTACAGTGAGAATTTACTCAGAGAGGGTGAAGTAGAAAAAGTAGACATTCACTTTCTGAGGGCTAATCTCTCTGTGAGCACGTAGGAGGAGGAGTTGAAATGAGATTGCCATAGTCCCCAGCTGTTGCCAGCCCCTCAGCTGAGCAGGCTGTGAGCTGTGGACAACATTGTGCTTTCCTCTCCATAACGCACTCTCATTTCCTCCATATGTGGACAGGGCTATAGATTTACAGTGTCCTTGAACCCCGAGATTAAAAGTCACCGGTCTCCTGCTTTGTGGAGGAGTTTTTTTGGCTTTGTGGCATGGAACCATCTGCTCGAATGACCACCTTTCTTTTCCAATGTGAATCTGTCATCACAACGATTGCATGAGCCTCAAAGGATGGAACCTGATCAGCATAGAAAGTGTTAGACTGCTGGCAAGCCACCAGCTAGGATGGACACTCATCTGGAATGTATTGGTCTGAAGGCAACCACATCTATTATCCCTCTCAAGAAAATTGCAAAACTCCTGTTTTCCCCTGGCTTTAGGGGTAACAGGGTGGGAGATGTGTGGTGAGGCAAGGATGATTTTGAGTCGTCTGGGGTTTTTTTGTTGTTGTTGTTGTTTTGGTTTGGGTTTTTTTTAATTTGTCTGATTGTATTTTGCAACAACTTGTGGAAATTCAGTGGTTGGGTTCTTTTAAGTAATGTTTTCAAATAGTTGGGTAGATCTCCTGGAACACTGTTATTTTGTATAAAATCAAATAAAGACAGAAATAATACACAGGTTCCCCTTACACGCTGTTTGCCAGGATGGGAAATATACCCATGCTAGCAAAATTGAGAGTTTTAAGGGAGGAGAAAAAAGAACTGAAAAAACAGGAACAGCTTTATTAAAACATATAATCTGATACTGGGGGAGTGGGAAGGGGGCGGGGGGGAAATGTTCTTCAGGTGTGAGTTTGTAATTTTTGGCAAGGTTATTTCTTTCTATCTTTATGTCTTTCTGTGTATTTTGAGAACACCCTTTGCTAGAATTTCATTTGGTGGCCTTGGTGGAGAATATTTGGGTCTCTGAGTAATTTAAGGTACTATTTTTTTGCTCTGGGCTAGAGATTTTCACTCAGCGTAGCACCTTGTATATCCTTTTGTTTTCTGTCTGGTTGTGTTAAGAGACATAAAGCTAAAGTTCCCCTCGTTGTCTTCCAAGCCACCCCCTATATCTATTATTTACTGTCACATGCTATGCTCCAGGTATCTTAGATAACAAGGCAAATGGAGAAATGGAGAAATGGAATGGCCACTTGGCTCACAGAGTTGTATGTTTCAAGTCACACATTGCTTTAGAGGTGACTAAAGAAGTCTCGTTGTTTGTATTAAAGCACATGGTTAGAACTATGGTTGGTCTTCAGGGTTAATTGATTCCATAGAAGCATGGGGCCTCCTCACTGATCAGAGACCAAATGGCACAACATGAAAAAAGAGTGACATAATACATCTTAAATCATAATTCATTCTGAAATGACAATTGCTCTTTGACAAAACCATTTGCCTCTGTGTGTGGTTAAAGGAAGCTGGATTTATGTCCTCTATATTAATGAGTCCCAGATATTTCTACCAAAAAGCCCAGTGTTCCAAAAAGAGGTAAAATATAAAGAGAATTTGCTTCACTGGTGACCCACCTAGACTGCAGTGTAAGCCATGTCTATTTTTTAAGCATGCAGAGAAGGTAAAGTATGTAGTAAAGTTTCTTCATACTTGGGTACAATGCAGCTGTGTTGGAATCAATGATCCTCATGTCTCCCTTCCAAACTGAGATGTTCTATATGTCTTGCATGCAGTTCCATATATGCTTAGTGTCATACATGTGTAATATGTCATTAATAAAGGTGACCCAGAAGACGTTATAGCTGGAGGGGGACGCAGAAGGATGTTAGCATTTGCTTTTCTCTGTTGAAATATTTTGTATTTTCTCTAAAAAGCAAATCCTCAAAATGGCATTTTATGGCTCATTATTTACTGTATATTTAAATATTATCAAATGTTTGGTAATAGAAGCAACTCATTTTTCATAATTGGGAAAAAAAAAAAAAAAGAAAAGAAATGACAGGCTTTTCCCAGGTGTTTGTCACAGAAGCTGAGGAAAACCAACCCATTTACACCAGCAAGCAATATGTGGAGAGGACATCAGTCTCCATACAGCTTTCCATGTTGTCCTGTGCTTCTTACAGTTAAAGTATCTATGTAGCTGTGGAAGTACTTGCTGCATTCCACACTAACACGTAACCAGCTATAGGACTCTACTGTTCTACTGGCAGAACAGTATCTGCTGTTTTGGGATCTTTTCTTATGTGTGCACAAAAGGGAATTTTATCCCTAAAAGCACACAGCTTAAAAGATATATTTGTTTTCCTTAAGTGCAGAAAAAAGTACATAAATAGCCTTACTCTTTAGAATAGCAGATATAATGTGAAGTATTAAACCAACAGTTTACAACATCATAAATGGGAGTCTGCTTTCTTTGTAAAATAAAGGAATTGGGACTTCAAGCCTGTTTCAAGAGCATAAATAACATTAATGCTCCATTAGGGTAATTCTTCAGTATCTACTTAGCAGAACAAGTATAGTGAAAAAATATTAAACCCAAGTATTTTTAAAATCTGACAGCGTTATAGGGTACATTTTAAAGAGAGTATCACCTGGTTTACCCACTAAAACTAAAATCAATACATTATAGCACCTGAATCTTATCTACTCTGTGCTACTGCTGAGAATTAAGGGAAAGGGAAAAATCATTATCCACAGTGAGGGAGCCAAGCAAGCAAAAACTGAAGGAAGGCACATTCTTCTGACCTCAGATGAACTCGCAACACGTAAAATGCACATTCTTATGAACTGCTGAACACTTCTCAGACAGACACAATGCAACCCTGCCTGTTATTTTATGCATTTGGCCATCCCCTTTCAACAAAGGACAAGCTGCATTGATCGCTCACTGTATTTACCTATTAAGGAAGCATACGGCTCCCCACGCTGCAGTGCATTTCTTATTTGTTTAGTTGAGCAGCTGCTTCTTTCCTTGATCCCCTGCTGCAGCTGTGGGACAAAGTGAAAGATCTGTCTGCCTTTTGCCATGGTACAGTGGTTCCTGGTCATCCGTGCCTTTCGAGGAGTGAGCTCCAGGGTCATGGGCTGTTCTTCAGGAAGCTTTGTTTCCTGCACTCACAATATTTACTTGAAGCTGACAAGTCCATCCTTCCAGCAGGACATAAGTGATGTGGGAGTCACATAGTATGAAGTGCATTTGGTAATTGAAGCCAGTCCTGCTTAGGGCTTTTGAAAGGAAGCATGAAGCCTTGCATTCAACCGAGTTGTCAATGGGGCACCAGTGAAGAGAAAGAAGACAGACTCACATGCTTTCTGTGGTCTGTGTCGCTGGGTAGATGGGCTGCTGTGATTTGAAGCAGCTGTAAATGTGATCTTAATATTGCAGAAGTCTTTGATTGGAGTGTTTCAGCCTCTGGCTGGCTTCTCTCTGCAGTCCTACATCAAGGCGACATGGTGCAGAGCAGGGGAGGAATCCCTGGACAACCATGAGCACAGAAAGAGAGGTCCAAATCTCAGCTGACAATGCTAACATATAACATGAGGTATTTTGTTGCGTGTTTTTAGACTTCTTATGCAGGCTGTCTATAAAAATTTACACAGATAAAACAGATATTCTAGAAAAGATTCATTCCTGAGAAAACATGGTTGATGATATTTAGTGCTACGTGTACATATTCTGTGTATCACCCGCATGATGTTAATTGCCCCAGTTATTGCCTTGAGGAAAGCATTATCTACTCAGAATAATTCATCATTAAATTAAAACTTTAATTGCAACCTTACACTCCTGAGAAGACAATATATGGATAGAGGACAGGATATTTTTATTCTTCACTCTGATTTGTCTTAACTCATCCATTTAAATTAGTAGCCTTGCTGATAGGGCCTGACCTGCCAACTGATTGAAGTCACCATCCTCCATAACCATATCACAGTCTGTGGACACTTTCAGGAAAACATACCCGTGTAATCATGTGTCCAGCAGAACTGTCTCTCGCAGATGGAATTTGCCAGACTTGAGTAGTCCCACGGACCAGTTTGCTATTAAAAGGGGGCTTGAACTGAAGAGCTTTCCTGGATCAAGTGCTGTCTAGGGTACAGAAAAGAAGCCAGCTAAAGACATGTTGGCATTGTGGCATCTCTAAGGTGTGGCATAATGCACAGTAGTGGCTCTGTCAGCTGAAGCAGATGGCCTGGGAGACATCAGGCAGGTTTCCATCCACTCCTTAGCTCACTCTAACTTTTGTAGAACATGTGCAACCCTCCACATCTACTGCAGATCTAGGAAGTCCCAGGACAATCATCAAATGTGAGAGACCCATATTTCCTGGGCCTGGGGAGTTACGTGATCTACGTCTTAATGCTTATAACAAAGGGATTCAGACAAACTGATCTGAAGTGTTAATAAAAATGGAAGCTGCATCTGCAGAGCAAATGTGTGGAGCTTCTCAGAAAGCACGTTGCTTGTTATGATGAATAAAGTCTCAGAGGAACTTACAGAAAGGCAATAGAAAACCAAGTATTTTTCCCTTTCCCTGCACACCCTCTTGTTGGAATAACTAATCTCAATAAAATGTGCATCCAAAAAGCTGTCATTTTTCTGTATTTTCTGTCCTGTCATTTACAGTGAAGAGTTCATTTGTGACTTAGGTACATCTGCAGTTCTTTTTTTTTCTCTCAGATTTTATTTGCTTTAGCCAAATGGAAAACCCACACTCTGGTTTGCTGAGGCAGCTTCTGCCTTGTGATTGATGGCCATTCAACTTTCATGTTTGCATACCTGTGGCTGACACCTCCCATCTTGCATGACATCAAAGGGAGGCAGTGTTGACTGGCATCTTAATTCAAGGCTCCTGTTCTCTGTGCTTGGTTCTCCCAGGATTGCTGCACTTGCTGAATTTTCTTCCTGTCGCTGTGTGTGTGCTGAGCCGATGACCCTGGCCACTCACATCCTCCCACATGGAGAAGGTTGCCTAATGCTGGGTTCATTCTTCTGCTTTCATCTGCTGATGTCCATATGATAAGTCTTGGCACATGAGAGTTTGTTATTTTCACTAAGCCTTTAGTGGTGTGTAACATGTTTCTTAGAGGTGGGCTAAAGTGGAGGTGAAGACCTGAGGTCTGTTCAGAGATTCAAGTCACACTGCAGTCACTGGGCTTGTCAAGACACGTATGAATCAGGCTGTGCTGTGATATCAAGTGAATTGTGCATTACTTATGCGCCCAGATGCTGAGGAGAGATTTCCAGGAAATGTCAGGATCATCTTTTTATTTACATTATGGTAATGCCTCAGGCATCAGTCATGACTGAAGCGTCATGCCAGAAACGATGCACGCACAAAGAACCCTAGAAACAAAGTAGGCAACACAAAGAAGGTATGGAAGAAAGGAAATCCTGCTTCTATACTTATGTGTTGTTCTAGGAACAGAGGATTGGAAGAGACCAACTCAGTCACTAAGCTCGGTGCACCACAGCCGTGGGCAACTAGACATCTAGGTGTCCACAGACCGTGTGCTTCAAAGAACAAAACTACTGTTATTCAGCCCATGACTTGTGTTCCTAAGCGTCCTTAGTGTGAGACCCTAGATCCAGCAAGATGATCTAGCATAACCTTGCCTAAAATTTCAGGGAAGAAAACTCTCTATCTAAATGTCCTGTCTACGGAATGGATCAGTAACACATCTCTTTTCTAGGCTGACTACTTAGATGGTTAGCTCCACTCAGAGATGGTAGGGGTCAGGATGGTAGCTGGTGAGTGGACAGCACCTCCACCACCTTGCACATCTGATCACTCTTTAGCCTCTGGAGGTTTGAGTCCCCAGTATGAGATACCAAGAGAGTGACAATACTGAAAGACTACAAGATTTTCTGCATGAAATTACTGCTCATATCTCCAGGGCAAGATAGGCCAATGTGAAAACAGAAAATCAGTATTTCTGGGTCCTGGACAAGCAGAGAGAAAAGGGAGATTCTGCTCTGTAGAATAGATTTGATTTTTTCAGCAGTGGTCTGATGCAGAATGCACAAACTGTCCTGACAGAAAACTGTAGCTGAGACAGATAAACTGAAGCCATTTCAGACTGTGAAGGCCAAATTCTTATAAATCCTGCTTAACTACAGCACTGAAACTTGTACTCAACTCAGTCTGGAGGAGAAATTCCAAATCTGCATCTCTCTTGGCACTTTCTACCGTCTCTCTGAAATATCATAGCTCCCAGACGTGGCTGCTGAGTATCCCAGTGCACAAGCCCAACTTCTTCCAGTAAGAGATGTGTCATATAACCACCCATGAAAGTGAGGTATCTCAGCATAATTAATTCTACTCCAGGAGCTGGGACACTGCTTTATATATGTTTTGCTATATCCTTACAGTACCCTAACTCTATTAGAGGTTTGCCTCTGCAGTTAAATGACTTCTTAAAAACAGTATTAGAAGAAACAGGAAACTTTGTGAGAGAATATCAATCCACCTCTTTAATCACAGTATCAGTTTTCCCCTCAATAAAATCCCAAAGTCTTGATCAAATTCAGACCCGCTTCATTTTTACATCTTACAGAAGCTCTTTCAGAGTAACATTTAAAAGACAACTTAAAAAAAGGTTATGCTTCTCTACAAAAGATCTAAAATACATGTGTGATATGCAGTTGAGAATACATTCACAACCCAAGAGGCTTGGATGGCATTGTTGGTGTCTCACAATCTAGGATACTGAGTATAAAATTAGGAAATCAGTGGTCTGTGGATAAGTATATGACCTTCCTATTTTCTCTGCTGCTAGGCTTTGGGTCTCTCAGTATCAGGTTTTGGCTAGGAAATCAATGAGGTTTGCCCAGTTGTAAGTGGGAAGACTTTGGCTTAGAGTTTGTTTTTAGTGTAATTTGATTTTTTTTAATTTTTTTATTTTTTTTGGTTTAAACCTTCAGGATGCAAAAAGTATGTGGGAAAAGAAGCCTTTCTACTAATGGTCATATTTTCAAATTTGGCCCAGATTACCACCGATTAAAAATCTTCTCTATCTTCTGATAGCTGTTGCAATTTATGAGAGGAAATACAGCTGAATTCCAAGTGGAGAAAGCTCTTGAAGCTGCACCTCTCTGGTGAGCCGTCTCGAGGCTGACCACTGCAAAAACCAGAACTGCTCACTCTCCCAGGAGTGTGGGATCCTTCAGGGTTACTCTCAGAACAGTATTCACTTACCCTCTTGGTGCCCTTACGGGACTTTTTCTGAGATAAATATTTCTGGTTTCTAAGACTCTGCTCATAAACATAAACTTCACTTTACATTTTGTAATAATACAGAAAAAAAATCATATTCCGAGAAACCACAAACAAAAACCCCGAGAGCATGATACCAGAAGAAAAAACATAGCATCTCCACATGAATATTGGCCTTGGCAGTCGCACTGCAGTATCGCTGATCCTGTTAAAATATCTAAAATTACTACTCCATCAGTATTATTACCTGCAGGGGAGGAGGGAGACAGAAGGAGAAGTTCCTGGCATGGTTTGGAAAAACAAAGTGTAGTGGACAAGGGTAGAAGATTTAACACTGGCATCATCTGATCTATTTTATCCCTTATAAGTTAGAAGTCCAAGCAAATCACATCATCTGCCTTCACATACAGTGGAGGAAAACCAGGCATTTGCAGGTTGTGATTTATCCCTCTTGTCCTAAACATGAATTACTGTGAGGAAGGGCTTGCTTCTATCTCTTGAGCCTAGGTGCCCATCGCAGCCTTTATGGACGGTTTTTATTTAGGTGAAGTTTGACAGGATGAATTCTACCCTGAACGACTTCGGAGAGTTAACATTTCTTCACATCAGTGGCACTTCTCAGTCAAACATACTTGATAGAATAGGTTCACTTGTACAATAAACCCTTTAGCACAGAGGAAAGCACATATGTATAAGAGGGATTATATCCTGCAAAGCAGGCATGGATTTCATGTTCTTTGGTAGGTAAGACATTAAACATGAGTTCCTACAGACACAGCAACGCTCTAGAGGGTAAATATCAGGTTTGAATGGATAAACAAATGAATACTTTGAAAAAGTAGCAGATAATATTATCTCTCAATAAGGCATTACTGAAACCATTACTGCTATCTGTTTCCAGTTCTCTTACCCTTCTTTCCAAAAGGATAAACAAAACAACCTGAGGGTGGTGGAGCACTGGAACTGGTTGCCCAGGGAGGTGGTTGAGGCCCCATCCCTGCAGACATTCAAGGTGGGGCTTGACAGAGCTCTGAGCACCCTGCTCTAGTTGAGGCTGTCCCTGCTCTCAGCAGGGGGTTGGACTGGATGACCTCTAGAGCTCCCTTCCAACCCAGACAGCTCTATGATGCTGTAGAAGAAGAGAAGCAGAGCAATGATTATATTACTGAGAAACAAATAACATGCTGTAAGGCACGAGGCGTGGGTTTAGTTTTTCTTCTGTGTTTGTTTGTTTGGGGCTTTGTTTGGTTTGGTTTTGGTTTGGTTTTTTTTTGTTTTGTTTTGTTTTGTTTTGTTTTTTGGGTTTTGTTTTAGTTGGTCCAGAATATGGTCTAAAACTTTCTCATCTTCACTGAGAAACAAGGAGAAATATTAGACAGTGAAAGAAGGGCAAAATGAAACTCAGTTGCAGCGCAACATTTTTGTCAGGTTACTTTGCTTATTTGAGATGTGGCAGATTTCCCATTGCTGATTTTCCTTACCAGAGGGCTGGCAGTGTCCCTTAGATATGAAAGACCCAGAGCAAATCACTTTAAAAAAGCGGGGAGCCTAGCATTGGTACACATCTCTCCAGAAAAATCATACTAATAACAAACTGGTCCTAAACTTCTGAAAAGCTTTGGTAATTAGAGGCTTACGTAAGTCCCAGACTGCCCAAAATCTTCTTGCTTCTCTGTGCTGACCTCCTAACTTCCAGCAAAAACATCCTCATTGTACGTTTTTACTCTTTCTGAAATGTGCTACAGTGCCACGGCATCAAGAAATCCTGTTGTTCAGCTGTGCAGAAAGTAGGTGCCAAACAGCATTCCTCCCATCCCCACTCTGCACCATCTTCTAGACTTTTCTCTTGAAAAATGTGCACATCTGGAGGAAGTGTCCTTTCCTGGGGCATTAAAACATCTTGTTTTAACATCAAAGAAGAAAAAATTGCATGTATGTATGTATATATCTATATATACACGTATACACACACACACACGTGTGTGTATGCCTGTACATGTTTCAGTAGTTCCTTGCAGAAGACAATAAGCTTAACTTCTAGTCCTTGCATGTTCTCCAGTTAACTAATCCCAGAATCACAGAATTGTCACAGTTGGAAAAGACCTCTAAGATCACCGCATCCAACTGACAACCCTCCCAAAAAGAACCCCAAAACCCCACCTCACCATCCCACTAGAGCATGTCCTGAAGTGCCTCATCTATGCATTTTGTGAATAACTCCAGGAACGGTGACTCCAGAACCTCCCTGGGCAGCCCGTTCCAGCACCTGACTATTCTTTCAGTAAAAAAAGTCTTCCTAGTATCTAATCTGAACCCCCCCTGGTGCAACTTCAGGTCAATTTCTCTAGTTCTGTGGTTATTTAATTGGGAGAAGAGGCTGCACCCACCTCACTACAACCTCCTTTCAGGTAGTTGTAAGGAGTGACAAGGTCTTCCCTCAGCCTTCTCTTCTCCAAACTAAACAATCCCAACTCCCTCAGCCTTTCCTCATAGGACTTATTCCACAGACCCTTTACCAGCTTCCTTGCCCTTCTCTGATCTCACTCCAGCAACTCAATGTCTTTCTTGTGGTGAGGGGCCCAGAACTGAACACAGTCCTCAAGTTGCAACTTCACCAGTGCTGAGTACAAGGGCACAATCACTTCCCTTCTCCTGCTGGCCACACTATTGCTGATCCAGGCCAGGATGCCATTGGCTTTCTTGGCCACCTGGGCACACTGCTGCCCCATATTTAGCTGGGTGTCAACCAGCACCCCCAGGTCCTTTTCCTCTGGGCAGCTCTCCAGCCACCCTCCCCAAGCCTGTAGCGTTGCCTGGGGTTGTTGTGAACAAAACGCAGGGCCTTGCACTTGGCCTTGTTAAACCTCATACCGTTGGCCTCAGTCCATTGATCCAACCTGTCCAGATACCTCTGCAGAGCATTCCTACTTTCAAGCAGATTGACACTCCCACCCAATTTGGTGTCATCTGCAGACTTGCTGAGGGTGCCCTCAATCCCCACATCTAGGTCATGGATAAAAGTATTGAACAAGACTGTCCCCAAAACTGAGCCTTGGGGGACACCACTGGTGACTGTACACTAAATGGATTTAACTCCATTCACTACAATTCTCTGGGCCCATCTGGCCAGCCAGTTTTTAACCCAGTGAAGAGCACACCTGCCTATGCCATGGGCCACCAGCTTCTCCGGGAGAATCCTGTGGGACACGGTGTCAAAGGCTTTACTAAATTCAAGGTGGACAACATCCACAACCTTTCCCTCATCTCTAGAAGGAGATCAGGTTGGTCAAGATGGACCTGCCTTTCCTGAACCCATGTTGGCTGGGCCTCATCCCCTGGCTGTCCTGCACTTGTCATGTGATGAACCTCTCCATAATTTTTCCAGGTACCGAGGTCAGGCTGACAACTATGGTAATGGTACTGTGAGACATATATAGTTTCATCATTGTAATCTCTCCACAGTGGCTTGGGGTAAATATTTAAAAGCAGAGGAAGGGAACAAGAGATTGCTTCAATTTTTAGGATACTTTCTCAGTCAACTTTTCTAAAATCCTTTTCAACAAGATATATCTATCTTTGGTTTTTGTTTTGATGAACTATGCTGGCATTGACCGTCTTAACTAATATATCTGTCATACAATCACATTTTGTACAGTGTTTCTTAATAATTCTCTGAAGTTTAAAAAAAAAAAAAACATTACATTTTTTGCTTTTTTTACCAAAGTTAAAATAAGCTAAATAAATAAAATACCTAAATATGATACTGTCTCCTAAATAAAACACAGATCTGCCCATACCCTTGAACTAAGTAAGGGAGGAGTAAGGAGAAGACATTTAGAGAAACCCAATTCACTTGCAAGAGGAAAAAGAGAGAAGGGCAAAAGAAAAAGAGGAGATACTTTCCTGTCAATTTTAAATGTTGGGGTTTTTTTCTCAGGGCCTGGTGCAATTCTTATGCATCTTGGTCAGACTAATTTTTATGACTTTGAGATATAGACCACAGATAAAACTCCACAAAGGTTATACTGTGTTTTTCCTCCCTCATGGTAACAAGCCCCTTTCCAGTTTATATTCTAAATTAACCCCACCAACAAAAATAGCCCAGCATGAGATGTGTGAAGGTCAGTGACAGAAATCCCCTCTGTAGGGAAGGTTTGTGAGGCTGCGTGCAAGCGGTGGACATCCTGAGCAGGCACAAGGGCAGTGAATGTGCAGCTCAGCTTCCCATGTGCTACATCAGCTATTGTTACGAACACAATTAGCTGACAAAATGATTTCTCCAGTAAAACAAGTAGAACACGCTGAGTGATTTGAGAGATACAAAAGGTGAAAAAGTGCCTTTTCTTACTTTTTCTGCTGGTAAAAGTAATTTCAGGTACAAGATGCATCATTTTTTTTTTTTTATTCTCTTCCCTTATCTGACAAAAGGAAAGTTGCAGCTTTTTTTTTTATTTTTTTTTTTTTCCTCCATAATAACTATTCTGCTCACTAGATGTCTGTGCTTTTATTATCAGCCAAGGACAGATAAGACAAACACGTCACACCCACAGTGTTACTGGCACTCGCATGGACTAACTGTATATTTGAAGCACAATGCAGAGTTTCTCCTATTAATCTGAACAAACATACATCCCATCCTGAGCACTTACAAATGAGATTAACTTGCTGGACAATGCTTTGCAGCTTCGGGACAATGACAAAAATTCTGATTCATGTGGTTACATATTGAAGAAACAGTTAGACAAGGAAACAGTCAGCCAAATTCTCCAACTGTGGAGAACTGATAGAAATCCTTTGATGCCAAAGGATTGTCACAGAAATGAATGTAGCTTTTGGTTTCTAAAAAGCCCTGCTGTTGAGAGCACCTTTGAATTTACAGGTATTCTTGGTTAGAAAAGCAAAAGATGAGGATGGTAAAATTTATCTGAATTTAATAAGAGTCTCCCAATAGTTATGTCAGAAACTTTGACTTGTTTGCAAGGTTTTAGAAAGCTTAACAACTTAAACATAGTTACTGTTATGATTCTTACTGCTTCCTGTTTAAGGGCAAGACAAGAAGTGGAAATTGCTCAAAAATAGCTTCTTGGAAGCTGTTTCCATACCAGACTGACTGTGTTGTTCCAATATTTCCAACCTTGTTTTCCATATCAACAAGTTCTCATAAATAGTATTTGAACAGCGTGTTACTGGTGAGAATCACACCAAATTTGTAAACCTTAGATCCACCAGCAAATGTGAAATTAATGTTGAACATCAATGCAATACTGCCAAGTTAAAAGCTCGTGATGAATAGGAGTTCTTATAGGTATCAGGATGGAAGATAAACACAAAGAATGCTGCTCACTTAGCCCTAGACCTAAATGTATACGCTGATTTGTATTTTCTGAGTGCTTAACTGATCGCCCCAGCATGTTTTCTCCTGAATAATGGTATTATATTTCCAGACAACTTTTAAAAATATTTGCTTTTCAATTACAAAAGTTTGTAATGTGATCTTGTTTCACAGACTTATACAAGCAAGTGATGAGGTTTATACAAATCACCCATAATATTTGACAAGATAATATAGGGGAAGGTATATGCAGAGATGTAGGAAAACAATTGTCCTTCATGGTCTGGTTATGTTTCTATGGTGAGAATCATCTAGCAGACAATATGGCTTACACACATCCCATCCAAATCTCCTTACACCTCTGGGGATCAAACAAGACTGACTCAAAGATCTGTCCATTCCATAGTATTAATTTTTCATAGGGACAAACTTTCCACTGTCTATTTTGAAAACATTTCCTCTCTTCAGGATACTATGGCAGACTTAGTTCAAAGTAAATTGTAAAACACGAAGTAGAATGAAAAACCACCAACATTGTTCCAGTGACTGCTGTATATATACAGTGGCAACTAAAGTTACCACCAGCCTTGTGTTAAGAGTTACTGCCTGTGAAGATGCCCAGTACTTTAATGAACCTGACCAAGACCACCTTTATCACAATTTTCTCTGTCCTTAAAAATTTTCCTTTCCTCTTCTTTTGTTCATTTTTCTGCCTCCCTCACTGGAGCCAAGATGTTTGGGGTTTGAGTTCCATGGCTGCTGTTTTGTGGTGTTAGTGGTAAAAACCAAGTCTGGCAGCTGTCTTAATATTCAGCTTGGTTTTTTTCTTCTTCTGAGATGCTGGGGGGGCAGAGGGCAACAAAACCTAAATGTCTGAAATAAAATATTTTGTCAGGCTGACTTTATTCAGCATCTGTTTGTTCAGTCCTGATTCTCAACCAGGCATAATAATCACTAGGGTGACTTTGGAGGATTAAAGTCTTAAGGCCCAGTGGATTAGTATGTTCAAACCTATATCTTTCAGCTGTCAGATAGAAGAAGAGTTGCTTCAGGAGTAGAAATTTTTTGTAAGTGCTTGCATGCAGAGAGCCCAATTTGTCAAAGTACTGAGCAGCTCCCAAGAATTAACGAATTTATCTTCCAAGCTGCCTGGAGAAGTGGAGAAGGATTATTTCCAGTTTACAGATGTGGAAGCAAAGCACAGATGGATTAAATGACTTGTTTCAGGTCACATATAGGGCACTCCAGGCTGCAGGGGCACTTGCTGATTTGGGTCAGGAACAAAGAAAGTGTTCCTAGAAGATTCTTCATTGCTTTTTCCCAGATGGGGAAAACACCCTCTTTGGGCCTTTGACTACTGAAAGTTTTGGTGAACTCCAGAGCCCCTGATCTCTCCAGCAAAGTGTGTCAATAATGGTGCTGATAATAGCCATTAAAAACAGCAGAGAAAGACCTTGGCCTGATGCCCTGGATGTAAAGGAGTATGTCTTGGCTGAGTGAAGTGAACTGGGAAATCCACCAAAAAGGTTTTGATTACTACCCTGGCCCACAGGTTTTCTTCATCTAGACCTGTTAAGAGAAGGAATGCTATGTAATTGTATAGACCAAAGCTTCAGGGAAAATTAAGTCAGGGGAGTCTTTCTCAGGTTTTTTTTGTGAGTGATATGTGTATCACACCAATTATTTTAGTGCTGGGAATAAGGGAGCTGTGATGAAGTGCTGATTTAAAATGCCCTTTGTTTTTTCAACTCTTCTTATTATCAATGACAGTCCAAATTATCTCCTTCCCACTTTTGAGATAAGTTGATAGGACTGGCAATCATTTTGAAAGTGCCTTTGAGTTCAGGCACCTGTTTTCCATAGTCTCACTGACTTGCTGTTCTTGGAGGCGGTTGAGATTATTCCCTAAAATATTTGGAAGATTTGGAATCGTCTAGATAAGAAATGAGGGAGGTGTACTAAATATACCTGTTTACATAGCTGCAAATGTTTTCTTTCAAATCTAAGATCTGTAAGTGTTTCCAGGAGATCTTTTTTTAAAAAAAATGTATTTGAAGTCCACCATAAATGAGATACTATATAGAAAAAAAAAAAAAATTAGGAAAAGAAAAAAAGAAGGAAATCCTCAGTTTGGATATTTCATAACCTTTTGTCACCAGAGGCTTCTCTGTAGACATATACAGCCCAGCAGACATTGTAGAGCTTCCTCTTCTGTCTTTCTGTGACACTGCCAAAAAGGAAACAAAATCATTTGAAGTATCTGACAGACAAAGGCCTTGGAAGTTCTCTCTGTAGTATTCTGCTAAAGATTGCAGATACACTGGTAACACCTCGCCTAATGTTATACTTTTCCAAGGGTGTTCTGGTAGAAACAGCAGAAGCCACAAATACTTCATTTCAGTTCCTACAAGTAATGCAAACACAGCTAAAAACATCCTTCATCATTTCAGCATGAGAAATTAGTTCTACATTGATTTTCCTCACTCCTTCGGTTCCTTTCTTTATTTCTAACTTCATTTGTCCTCACAAGAGTGAAGTCTTGTATCCAGATGGGTAGTTTTCCTCCTAAAACAAACTCAGGCCTATCATCTGCTGACTATGGCAGCAGTAGAGTGCAGGAGAAAGACACAGTCTTTCCCTCTAGGACAATGGTTGTCTATTCTCTTCTAGAAACATCATTAGTGTGTGAAAGAAGCATGTAAAGCAACCTGTCTTACATCAGGTAAGACACACCCAGAGAGAAGTACAGTCTTAGGAAGGCAATATACTGGCCCTGTCTTCTGAAACACACATCCCCATCCACACTTGTCTGGGTCAGAACAACTGTTAATGTTACTGGGATTGATTTTGAGGTTCCTTTAAGGAGTCAGAGCTTAGCTGTATGCATGCAGCAGTGCTGCAGCATTTTTCCTTCTCATGTGCAGGTAAAAAAGGTACTTCTGAGGAACATGGAAGAAAAGGGGCAATGGGAAAAAAAATTCTGTAGCAATGGTTTTGCCAGTGGAGTGGAGATTTGCTGTATGGGTTAAAGGCGTTCCCAGTAATACAGCACTGGCTTGCTTTTAAGGATTTCATTTTGCTTTGGTTAACCTAGCTCTCTACGTTTTACATAAAGATGCTTTTGGAAAGTATTTGCAAAGTTTTTTAGAGGAGCTGGAGAGGCAATGGGGCTGGGCAGCTCCTCACATGGCCAGGCTGCCCAGTTTGGCCTTACAGACAGTCAAATTTCCCTGAAAGCACACAGATTGTTATCTTGCATGGGCAGTCTGGATACTACCTCTGGAGCACATGGACTCGTATCTAAGCACACCCTATTACACTGACAGTCCTTTGGCTGTCTGTGAACCAGCTGTGCAACAGGAGGGTTGGCAGGTAACAGAGCCCCGTGCCTGTCTCTCCACTCTCCATCGGTTGCTGCCCAGATGTAGTCACAATTTTATCCCACAAATAGTCAATGTCCTTGAGCAGTTCCAGTGAATAGGATGTATCTCTCCAAAACAACAGCAAATGTATCAGAGTTTCATTTTTCATTTCAGTATAAATCTAGAAGTATGGAAGGAAAAAAAAAGGAAGAAAGCAAGTTTCCTGCTTCCCCATGATGTTCATTCATCACAAAGATGACACCAGGAGGGTAGTCTGGTACATATTATATATTATTTTGTGGTACATAGATCATTTTTCAAATAGAAAAGCAGTCCACATGGTCATTTATTCACATCTGGATATAAATTTTTGGTCTGATTAAAAATCACCTAAGCATCTTTATGCACTTAGGAATTATTCCAATGCATATGTAAAGGGATGCTGCTTCACTTTGGTGTTTATTTCAAATATTCTGGAATACCATGAATTTTTTCCATTAGAAGAGTGAAATCAATTTACTTCCAAATGTGCCCCCTTGGTGATACTGTACTTTTGCCAATATTAAGTATACGTGAGCATGTCTGGAACTTACTGGTGTGTTTCCTGGATGAACAGAAGTATGTCTCTAAGAATAGGCTGAATATAGTTGCTTCCTCTTTTTTTTCCATGGTTTTCGTGTTTTGTTTTGTTTTGTTTTGTTGTTTGTGGGGAGGTTTTGTTTGGTTGGGTTTTTTTTTGTTGTTTATTTGTTTTTTAAATAGCCCGTTGTTCCAAATAATTGCATATACATAGTGTGTATAAAAAAGTGTCCTCTCTCCAGATGTTAAATTTGTTTCAGATTTTCACTGGAAATTGCATATGCAATCATGCTGCCTTGACCTGCTGCAATGGTATGGCAGGGTCTGTGGAGTAAATGCAACTGTCAAATGAATCACAAAGTGTCAAATTTTAAGTGAAATACATTTTCAGGGTGAGATTCCAGGGTGAATTGCATCATATATTACTCAAGCATAAATTTTAATTCATGAGTTTTTATCAGACACTGGTTATGAGGCAGTGTTGTACTCACAATCCCTTGTTTTACTCACAGTTCTTTCTATGAATCCACAGAAATTACTTCAGTGTACGTAGATCAGATTTTTATTTTTTTTTTACTAACATAAGGACAAATATTGTGGTACTCACTGAAGGACTGTTTGGAATTCTATATTTATAGTACTACATTTTGGATTGTATCCTACTGTATCTTTCAAAGAGTCTCCAGAAAGCTTAAGACCAATGTCTGGAGATTGTAGAAAACAAACAGATCTTTGTGCAGATATTTTGTAGACTATTAAAGTAGTAGAGGGATGAAGGGTAGGACAGTGTGATACTGAAATATACTTTATTTCACCTCTGTATTTTTCTGCAGCTCTTACCTGTCCCCCTACTGTAATTCATTTTTCCACAGAAGAGAACAGCATGTGGAAATGTAACTGTATAGCCACAAAGTATGATGAGAACAATTCCTCTTTCAAAGCACCTAAAAAAGAAATGCATATATAAACTGTCAATTATTTCTAAAGAAAGATCTTAAACTCTCTGGAGACCCTTGTAATATTTTAGCAATACCACTGAGGAAAAGGCTTCAGAGCAGATCTCAGATCCCAGCTTTTCAGGTTGGGCAGGAGTCTGCAGAGAAAGTTTTGGTCTGGGCATGCTTCTAGGATGGTGGATTATTGAACTGAATTAATTTCATCACTTCTGTCGTTCTTCATTTTCCACTAACTACAGATATTCATGTATCACGAGGGATCCCAGCTGGGTGTGAACAGAATTGATTAGCATAATTTGCCATGCTGTGTAATTAAACAAATATTGTAATTGTCTGGAGTTAATGGAAAGAAGAGGAAACGGAGCCTAGCAAGTAGGGACATAGGATTTCACTGCTGCTGAGCTGAAGTGTTAAAGAATGATAAACAGCAACAAAGAATTGAAGGGAGAATTTTGAAAGATGGATCCTGGATGGATTTCATACTTGTGAAGAACTGGGGAAAAGAAACGCAGTAGTGTATCATTCACCTGACGACGACTACAGTGCAATACATGTTAACAGATTGCCATATATGTATGCATACTATGCAACACCTTATTCCACTGTATGTTTGATCTACCTATGGCTAAATTATGTCTAGGAACAAAAAGTATATAGCAAACCACAAATTAACAAATTAGTTATCAGACTCACATCCTTGCCCCAAAGGGTTTACAAAATAGAAAGAAAATATTATTCTCCTCATTCTTATGGGCTGCTGCTTGAGGCCAAAGCTGGATGCAGTGTCAAGGAAGAAGAGGAGGGGAAAAGGAAGAGGAGGAAGGGTTGTACAGAGAAGTAGAGCATCTCTCTGATACAGGGCCTCCAGGCCTTTCTGCATCACATGATGGTAATAGGGGCACATAGTGTCTACAGTATCACATCTATGTGGTTAATGAACAATTAATAAATAGCCTCCTCCTATTTATGTAGACTGTGGCCAATCTTGTAGTTTCATCCTGAAGATGTTGAGCGCCAGCCAACCACCTGAATGGCAAAAGCAGGGCTCCTTCATTAATGTCATTGCTTTGTCACTTGCCTTGTATTTTTCTCCGCTTAGTCTCTGTCTTTCTGCCTGGATTTCCTTGCACTGTCTTTAAATTCCTACAGCTGTAATACTGAAGTTACAGAAATGTGATTTAGTGCTATAGAACACCTGGGCTGGTTCCCTGTTAAGGTCTGTAGGAAAAAGTTGCGTTTCTTATATAGATCTGGCTTTCACGAAGACAGTCAATCTAGTGCCCACATAACTTGGAAAAAGAACTTGTATTTGAAACTACGTGATGACAAAGTGGAAAAAAAAAAAAAAATATATTGTGTACTGTTTTACATGTAGCAGTTTTGCTGCAGTGGCTGGGTGGGCAATGTCAGGATGTACAGTGGGTGCTCCATCAGATGGCAAGGCGTGTGTATCCTGCCCTGTGTCTGTGGTTTGTACAAGGAGAAGGGGAGAAAGCTTTCTAAACTTTCTTTGTGCACAAATCCACAGATGGCCAGGCAGGCATATAAGTAAAACATAAAAGAGGAGGATAAAGAGGTGCAAACAGCCAGCATAGGAAAGATTACAGAATATATAAGTAAAACAGGAATAAAGAGTAGAAACCCTTGGGAAAAAGGAGAACTTGTATTTGAGAAGATGATCTATCATTTTGAGGAGATCCAGCATTGAGTCAAGACTAGGAAAGAAGAGAAAAAGGAATTTCATGAATGAGGAGAGAGGTGGGAGATACATAACAGAGGGAGAAAAAAAGGACTAGGGAAGTTTTATGAATTTGTATGTCACAGGAGTAAACGAAGACAGAATTGTTCAGACATCTGACAAAATGTTTGGAACACAGGAACAATCGTAAGCATGAGTTGAATGCAAATTAAACGCGTTGAAACAGAAATATTGTATGATGTCTAAAAAAAACATTACATAGGTTTTTATGTTTACACACTTATTTTCACTTACTAACTCAAGACAGAACTAGAAGTGAAAGCTTGGAAATACAGTGCAAAAGAAGATCCTCACAATATTTTCCAGGCAGCTACCAGGAAGGAAAAGAAGGTCTCTGGGAAAGCTTGTACTTACAAGAATTCAGATCAAAGAGATGAGGATATATAGATACCAGCTTTGAACTTCCACATGTTTTTCCGAGCCCAACTTACCAGCTTTTGCAGGGCCAAGCAACATACCTGATAATAGCAATACAGAAGAAGAAAGAAAACTCACAGAGGGAAAAGTGCAAAGATGCTGAATAGAGAATACAGGAGGATGGAAAAGAAAAGAGTAGTAAAATATAATTACTCCACTTAAATTTGGTTCTTTTACACACCTCAACACTGTGTGTACGTATTCCAACCCTTGCACTATGGTTCTTTGCTTTCACTTAGTGTTGATTTTCTGAAGGAGGTATAAATTCAATAATAACTGTATATGGCAATATAAAGGTGGCTGTGAGAGCAGAGTTATAAATCTGAAATCAGACTGTTTGGTCACTAAGCCACTTAAAGCAACAGAAGACATAATTCCAATGTTGGACTGAACTTCTATTGGAGGATCACAAATGGAAAAGGAGGGTTTGGGGAGATTAAAACTGGATGACCTGAGTACTTGGGGGGAAATATGAAGGAAAAATATATGATGTGTGTGTGAGAGTATCCAGGATATTCTCTCTTAAAATGCTGTCAAATTTTAAAGTTAGAAAGAGAAGGAATTTCTTTAGACAAATACTTAAAAATATATAACTATGTATTACAGACTTAATATCTGTCAGGCTGTTGATTAACAGCTATGACAGTGCCTTCCTTCCAAAGATAACCTGAGCCAAAGAAATGGAACCTTTCCTTTAAAAGCCAAGGAGAAAGCTAATGAGTCTTTCATAGACTTGAAAACATAACTCTTGAGATTCCAGGATCAAATGATGTGACTCCTAATTGAGCAGAAATCCCATGTGTATGCCTTATGATCAGTCATGAACCCAACACATGAGCAATCACCACTTAATGATGCGAAATCCATCTCTGGACAAGTTTGAACTCTGGGGTCGGGGGAGAGTGGTATCAATACATTAACATTCCTCCCAAGAAGATGTTTCAGACAAACTCCAGCTTGGCAGGTTTTACACAACACTTGCCGTCCGATGAATACAACAATCACAAAATGACCACCCTTTACGTGAGAATGTTGATGGTCCATGTGTAAGAATAGCAGTGATGAATAAGGAAAATATTATCCACATCAATAGAGTGAGACGTAAAAACAGACACAGAATAGGGCTTTCCAGATAAACAGTCAACTAAAGAAACAGGTTGCAGTGACTCCTTTCTTCTAGTCTAATTGCCTATTAAATGCGGTAGTCTCCAAGCGAGCCTTTGAAAAAATAATTAAATCAAGATTACCCAAAGTACTTGTTAATATTGCTATTCTGCCTAATAGCTGCAGCATTCAGCATAATCCTATGTTTTATTCAGCTACTTTTGCGGTCATCTTATTCATCTATTATTTGCAGTAAACTGTTCTGTGATAGGATAGGTTGAAACGTACAAATCTGCAGTGGAAATGACAGAATTAAACTCTAAAATTATGAATGCCTTTTTCATATTTGGAATTCTTTTATTATTATTATTATTTTCCCTCGGCTTTTTTCTCTCCATGTGTGACTACACAGCTACGTGATGACTCACAAGGTGCCTGATATGCAGTTGTAATGGTTCTGGAATAATGTTAGTCAGCTGCATGATGCGTTTCCTGCAAAGATGAAGCCGTCCTCTGGCAAGAACTGCACACTGACAAAAGCTGGTGACACACTGAAGAGAAAAGCAGTACACTGTTTCCAATAACACTTGATAAAATGCTTGATAAACATATATGCATATAATGGTCTATCCATCACAATTCCATATCAATCCATGATTAAACTCTTTGTGAGAAGTTATGCCTCTGGCCAACATCCTGTATTCTCAGTACTGAGTAGTTTCCTTTCGGCTTTTTACCAAAAATAATAACCAATATACAAACTGAATGAAAACTATTCTAAGTCAGTTGCCCCAAACCAGAAGTGGTAATTAATACCAATTCTCACAGAGATTTCAGGAACTTCACATCACATTTTCGAACTCTCAGGAAGGTAGAAGCATTTTCCACTAAGTATTTTCCCATAATTGTTCAGAAAAGAGTACATTGACATTCCAGACACCTTTTGTCGAGGATTAGAGCAGGGCCGGGCACTAAATGAAAGGCAGATGCTCTCCATTAACCCCTCTGCCTTCCCAAAGGGGAAGAGAAATGAAATAAAGGAAAGAGACTTAAAGATTGGAAAACTATAAAAGCTGTAATGAAAATAATAAAAATAAACCAAAATATTTACAAATATATACAATAACAATCTCGAACCCAACTCCCCTGATGGCAATTACATCATCAGCACGACTGATGTTGTGGAAGAGGCACTGGGGAAGTCCCAGACTCAGTGTCAGACAGGAACCAGATTCAGGAGCTGAATTCTGGAACTGGATGCAGGAACACACAGATCAGGGTTGAGGGCAGGATGGTTGGAGTCGTCCTCAGACACCAGCCGTTGAAGAAGAGAGCTTGACTCTCACAATCCCTCAGCTTTATAATGAATATGACATATATGGGATGGCATACCTCAGTGACCAGTTTAGGGTCTCCTGTCTTGTCCACTCCTCCCTGCAGGTACAGCCTCTTACTTTCAACACCCCCACACATGATACACAGGACTTAGCAGTGACCTTGGTCTTCACAGGAGCAAGTATAAGTGAGAGCCTTTCTGCATACCAACCCTTGGTAGTAACCATAAACACTGAGTGTTATCACTGCTAGAAGCAGACACTGTCTGAAAAAATATGCTCTTACCTTCAGAAAGTGCAGTTACTTAGAAGAGACTGAGCTGAAAAGTAAAATCATTGAATAGAATTAGTTCTGTTCTAACTCAAACAAGGACACCTTTTTAGCAGACAGTAATATTTCATTTGTCTTGCAAGTCTCACTGGAAATTAAAGAGAGAGGTCCTGGTTGCTATGGTCAGAGGTTAGCACACTATGGGAGATACTGTAGGAGAAAAACAACTTCCTTCTCCAAACAGTGTCACGAGTCTGGTTTCAGAAGATGAGATGTGCCATCATTTTAGAAGTGTCACAAATTTTCAAGATACAAGAGCAAAGAAACACTCTATCTTCTATGAGCTCCCTTTTCCCTTTTATCAAATAAAGTCATTCCAGTTTCTGAAAGGACTGCTGAGTTGCGATTCTTTCCTTGACATTTAAAGTCAATGAGTGAGAAAGTTCACTGGTGCTGTATATACTGAGAACACTTTAACTCTGGATGATTTGATGTGATCTACCTGGACTTCTGCAAGGCCTTTGACACAGTCCCCTCCCAACATCCTACTTGCCAAGTCAGAGAGATACATATTTGATGGGTAGACCATTCAGTGGATAAGGAATTGGTTGCATCCAGAGGGTAGGGGTCTGTACTGGGACCAGTACTGATTAATATTTTTATCAATGCCATAGACAGCGAGATCGAGGGCACTGTCAGCCAGTTTGCAGATGACACCAAGCTGAGTGGTGCTGTCGGTACACCAGAGGGACGGAATGTCATCCAGAGGGACCTGGACAAGCTGGAGAGTTGGACCCAGATGAACCTCATGAGGTTCAACAAGAGCAAGTGCAGGGTCCTGCACCTGGGCCAGAACAATCCCCACTGTCAATCCAGG
>JAAGNO010006621.1:19975-41035 GCA_033439905.1 Ceryle rudis | reverse complement strand
CCATCCCTGGAGACATTCAAGGTGGGGCTTGATGAGGCTCTGAGCAACCTGCTCTAGTTGAGGATGTCCCTGCTCACGGCAGAGGGTCAGACTAGATGACCTTTAGAAGTTCCTTCTGGCCCAAACCTTTCTATGATTCTATGATTTTATAACATTTACTGAAGGCAAAGACCCAAAACATCCAAGTTGTTAATATATCAGAAGACTTTATCACTTTAAAAAATGTTTTCAGAAGTGTGGTGATAAGACCCATGGCAAACACCAGGGTCTTCAATAGGTCTTTATGGAGAGATTAATCTAGGCAACCTATGTCAATGGAGACAGACTTCACTGGAGTGAATTCCTCCTTTAAGAGGGGCTTTTTTCTACCCGTTTCTCAGTACCTCTGACGCCAGAGCCTTACCTGTTTCTTACCTGCAACAATTTATGTCCCTGATAAGCGCTGTACAAAGTCTATTAAAAATTAATACATTTATGTTTGTCGTGGTAGTCTTACCTCCAGAGTTTTTTGAATTTACTGAAAAAAAACTTTGAAAACAATGTTAGTCATACCTGAGTGATTATAAATTCTCCTTTAAACTATCTTCCTATCACCATTTACCAAACCTCATCGTATTCTCCAGCATAGTTTTTCTTACGTTTGAAAAGACAGAAATACATTTCTAGTTGATATCAGATTTCCATCTCTTTGGATCATATTGTCAGGAGGCAACAACCACCCCATTTTCTGACTGTGCGTGGCCGATGGATCACAAGCAGCTGAAGGGACCTTTTCTTTGAGATCATTAAGTTAATGTCAGTCATACACAGACTGGACCTAACTTCTTATGAGAATCTAGAAGTCTGGTCTAGCACTTTGGGGAGTATGTGGCAGTAGCTTAAATAAATGTAAATAAATAGGAAGTTTCCAGAAAATAAATAGTATTGACTCTGATTTCTGATTTCATTGTAAATGCTGTAATATAAAATATTATCCCAGTGAGTCCTACAGCAGGATTTCAACCTTATCAAAATTGTTTTTCAGCTTTTCTTACGAAGCAAGTGTTTTAAATCAGTGTTGCTTCCCAGAATGAGTGGACTTCTGACATACAGACTTTGGGTGGAAAAAATGTTCTCCTGGAAACCATGAAAACAATATATATAGTGTTGTAACATGCTTCCTAAGTCCCAGTCCTCTCCCATACTGGTCAGCAATTTTTTATCACCGTGCAGAACTGGTAGAGTTGCACTTCATGAACAAAGTAAAAGCCTTTTGAAAACTGCCTAACGTGTGAGCCCTACTTTTCTGATCGCAAGATGAAAGGCAGCCCCTCATTTCATAGGTAGTGTTATGTCTACTGCTGGCATCTCGTCAACCACAGGAATGTGTGGCACACAAAGCAAATAAGTTACAAGCATATCTAAACACCACCTTCTGCCTCCCCCCATTGTTATGAGAATGGCTTGTATTATACTCAGCTCTCCTTTGATGAGACAGATTTTGCTCTTCATGCCAAAAAGCTTGTTTTGAACAGAAAATAGAAATAAAAGCACATTTTTAATAAAAGCAAGATTCTGCATGTTGGTGTTGGAAGTTACAGTAAAACAAAAAGCTCTTGTATAACAAGTTAGTGCTAGATCCATAGAGGTAGAGAAAAGGTGCTGAACTGTGGGGAGCAGGGGGCTGGAGTCATCCTGTGAAGCAGTACTGCAAGCACCAGAATGAACCCACGTCTTGCACTTCATCTTTTGCAGAATTCTCATCCCAGCCTGGAAAGGCTGTTATTTTGGAGCACTTTGCCTTGAAAGGTAACTTGGATTCTGGGCTCCCTTAGAGTTAAGTGTATAAGAGAGATTATAGGGGCAAGACCCCAGCCCTAATTTAGCACATTTGTGCAAAGCTGACTCTGTATCCAGCCAGATAATGTGTTTAACTTGAAGCATCCCTCTGACACATGTTACGCAATGTCCATTTGAGCCAACTTGAACACTTGGCCTAAGACAAGCATCCCACATAGAAACACTGCTTTTTTACACTCCTACTGGGTAGAGAGAGAAATGGAAATACAACCAGACCTTTTTGAATATTTACTTTTAAAGGGAGGGATGAAAAATCATCATCCAAGCGCTGTGTGTATACCTTCAGGCAGAATCATCCCCTTTCCAGGAAAGCTTGATACCTTATCAAGACTTTTCCTTTAAATCCCATTGAGACATAGTTTATTTAGCAGATATTAAGTGGTGGTCAGGAAGGTTAGCAAAAGAGTAGATGTGAAGATGAAAAAAAGCTTCCAACACTTGAGTACATGAGCAAAGCTGTGTCAGCTGCTGTTACCGTTGTTTTATAAGCTATGCTACATTAAAAGTTATAATAATATAAAGAAGAAATGAAAACCTCTCTCTAGAACCATCTTTGCTTCTCCTAGGGCCGGAATACTCTATCAAGAGACATAAGTCAGGGCTATGATCTAGTATCTTCTGATCAATACTTCAGCTAACATGAAGTTGATGAACATTGTCCTGATTTTCACCCAGTAAGACTCTGGCCTGCCAAGATTTCAGAGACCCACCTGAAAGACAAATCAACCTGGCAGTAGTACTGTGTATAGAAACTTCTTGTCACATGTCAGTGACATCTGTCAGAGTTTTCTTTAGCAGACAGGTATGTAATGCAAAGATTGTAGAGATGCATGTTGACAACAGAACAGAATTTTCCATGTGAGAAAAATTCTTCTTTTATTTTATTTATTAAACCCAAGTAGAAACAAGGAAGATGCATCTGTATTTACATAACTGAAGTTTACAGTAAGGTGTATTTGGAGCAGAACTTCTTTTCTAATGCATTTCTGAGGGACCAAACATTTGGAAATGTCCACCAATAACCTTCTCAAATAAATCATCTCCTCCAATTCATAGCACTCATTGGATAATGCTACCACCAAACTCTGTGCCATTAATACAAGACCTGGTTGCCTCTTGCCAGGAAGGTTAAAAAGAGTTGGAAAGGTAAAAGTATAAAGAAGAAGGGTGTACATTTTTCCTGCAATCAGATACTAAGAACTACTTTTGGAAGCCACTTTTTCATAACTTGGCTTTCAGTTTCTGTTGATTGTGGAGTGGTACTTCCTGCCAAATACTTTTCTGCACTAAGCATCTGCTATGATGTGACAAAATATATTCAACAGCTGAGTTTACGTGCTCCTAGGAGAAGACAAAATATTCTGCTAGCCCACCCTCCCACATTTATGATGCTAATGACAATAGAAGGGTTCCCTGTCAGCTCTAAAATTTGGTTTCAGTGAAGTGCATATCATGGCCCTCATACTTGGTCCTTCCCTGTTTGAAAAAGGAGGGGAAAATATCTTTTTGGCATAGAAGGTTATCTCCAGGCTGGAAGAAAGGCTTGGATACAGGGAATGCCAATAAAATATCTTGTCCAGCCAATTAGCTTTCTCTTCAAGGTGAAAAAAGACTGATGGGTATCAGGCTAAGCAAGTTACTATTGTTAAATGGGTCAATAGTTTGCCTTTCACTGCTTGTCTAAGCAGACAGATGATTTCATACAGTAAAGTCCAAACTTGTGAGACTGCCAGCTTCGTTTCACAGACTTGGTTATTTCAAGTGAGTTTTAAGAAATGCTTGGGAAACCTTTTTCAACCAGGACATCAACCTTCTGATATGTTTCTTAAAAGCATGCTTAAGAATAGATTTCCAAAGTAGAGCACACTGGAATTTTGAGTGCACATGCCAGTTATTATGTGCACAGATACTTTATTTACTTAAGCATATGGCAAATGTGAAAGGTTTTTGGTTTTGGGTTTTTTTTTGCATCCTCTGTTTTTAATTGACTCTTATGTTTGCTCTTGCATTTTAGGTATTAGAATGCACAGATCGAACTGTGTGATTGAATGGACTTGAGCAAAGAACTAGTTTTCCTCTCGTGAAAATTATCAAGTAAAAAAAAAAAAATAATTCACATGCTTTCTCAGAACAAACCCAAGATTTTCCAATTTTTTAGTTCATGATATAATTCCCAACTGTTCTAACTTAAATATCTTTAAGGCACTTCGATGAAATACCCATGACCAACACTTTATTCATCCTGGTTCATCCAAAAAACTGGAGCACCAATGTAGGTATTTCAGATGAGGGGAGAGATGACTGTAATGTGTCTTTTATTTATCTCAACCTGTATATACAATTGATCATTAGTTTTTGGAGGGAGTAAAAAAATGCTATTAGCAAATCACAGTGTCTGAGTTGTTTGCTCACTCACCCACTCATCCAGCAGTTACTTACTTAATCAAGGCTCAAAAGCCCCAGCAACAGATGCTAGCCCTCATTAGGCTTTGAAAGACCAAAGCCTGAGCCTTTGTTCCAGTCTGAAAAGCAGGGAGTTAATGAAAGAGCCCACCCATGCCAGCCACCAAGGAACATTTGTTATTGAGTGACTGAAAGTCAAATCCTTGCTCCAAGTACACCACAACAAAAACCTTGACTGCTGTTTGCTATATCTTAGTGAACACCTTAATAGCTGTGTATTAGATCTCAGGCATCTCTCCCTGAACAGAAACCCTATCCTTGTCAAAACTGAATGTGTGTCTCCACAGAAAATGACATTTATCTTGATATCTTGTCTGAAAGTTTCTGCCCACCTTTACCTCACTTAGCAAAAGTCCTGCTATTTATCATGTCTTCTTTCCAATCCCAGTTTCCTGGCCTTAGTTCCTTGCTAACACCAGGGTCCACCATTTCTTTTTTTTTCTTTCCCCTACTCTTACCTAATTCTGTTGGCTTCATTTTTCATTGCTTTACTCTGTAAGTAACAGAGGACAATATTCACAGGTCCTAGATGATTAATAGCTTGCAGATTCCAAGTGTAACAAGAGTCTTTGTCTCTTGTACCCAAACTTTCTTAAAAGTTCAAACCCTCCTAATGATACCGACCTGTTTCTAGGAACTTACTCAAGGATTTACAATAGAGCTGAGATTTTATCCATGCTAAATCTCATCATGTGGTTCTGAGGGTTTTTTTCACTACCAGATTATGGCATGAGAGGGATCAGATGACTTGGGACCCACACTCTCAACACAGTCTTAATTCTTCAAGGAAGACCTCCAAGAAAATCTCCCCTCCTGTCTCCTCAACTATAGATTTTACTTTGTAGAGTGTTATACTTTCCATGGGATATTTCTGGAAACTGTTGATTTTCAGTTTAGCCCATTCCTGGATTTGCTTAAGGCTCAGTTCTTAATGATGTATACATACCTTTAATGAAAATATAATTTAAGAATCTAATAACATGAGAGCAGGGAATGAAGAGAGCAGGGTTCATATTACTGCCTTTGTTCACATTAAATAGATGTGCCAGTCCTCTGATTCCTCAGGAAGTTTTATACAAATCTTTCAGCCCTTTATACTTTATTCCCTTACACAACTGCCCAAATTTAGTAGGACAAAGAATTGGTTGGACAAAAAGCACACTGTATCCTGCCCACTTCACTTTATCCCGTGGGTGTTCTTAGGCTCCTCCTGTAGATGCCCAAGTGCACAGCTGGCAAAAGCCATTGTTCTGCTCTCTGCAAGTTGATTGCTGCCCTCTGCCCTGAACAGCAGAGCTTACTTGTTTCTCATATCTACTTAGCAGAAAGGCCTTTCAGTGAAACAGCATCCTCTTAAGCCACTCAAAATATAAACTGTGAGTGAATTCCGACTTTTGCTGATGCCAAGGTGAAAAAAAGTTCTTTGCCTTAAAATATATTTTTCTCTTATTGTGACTAACTATTTACAAAGCAACACCTCTGGGAAGTCCAAATCAAATTTTTTTTACCTATGAAATCAGCAGGATAAACTCAAATCCCCATGCACATACACATGTGCACACACACGCTCACACACAAACTTGTGTTACATGTAAAGTCAACCAACAAAAACTTTGGGACATAGGAAGATTTAGCTGGCTCCAGAAGTTCACCTGGAATGCCATTTGAAAATTCAGTCTCCAAACATGTAGATACTTCTGGTGGGTCAGACATGGAATGAAAACGTCTGTTATGTCTATCCTAGGCAGAATTTAGGTTGTTTGAGATCGTATTTTCCTGTTTTCTATGTTAAAACCACAATCCATCTTTTACCCTTGCAGATTTATATGCAGTTTCATGAAAAACCAATACAAATGGTGGTTTGTGCATTTCAAAACAGATTCTGAGCCTAAAATTGGCTTTGGAGGGATTTTGTATGGGGAGACATTTTTTATGGTGATACAATTTTTTGTGTTCTTGCTTGTTTGTTCCTGCTGTGAAAAATTCATCGGTGTCTAATTTTAGACTCCTGAAAACAATAATTAAAAAAAAAAGATTTTAAATTACCATCCTCATTTGAGTATGTAGGAAATGTGAAGCACCAGAATCACACACAATAATTCAAATTCCTGTTAGGCTTTTGCAAGCATAATGATGGAACAATCCATTCCAGATATCTGACAGCTTATCATAATTATTTGGACACACAGTGCAGAAGTGGAGCCTGGAAAATTATATAAGGTCTATGGAGTTTGAACTTAGGCATGTGACCTACCCAGCATTCATGTCACGGAAAAAAAAAAATCCTACAGGGTTTAGCAGCATTTAGGTCATGTCCCTGATCACTCTAAGAGAGAACAGAAGTTTTAATTAGTCTTTCTGAGGTTCTTATGTTGGATTCTGTTTTCTCAGTTAGGCTCATAACGTAGATTTCATCATTTTTATGCTCCCCAGTGAGAAAATCTTAACCAACATTTTAAAAATAAAATGCAGGTAAAGTTTTTGGGTGTCAAAGATGCTGCATCATTCTATGTAGATTTCTTTTGCTTGGGTTAAGGTGTTACACTGGTTGTAATCTGATTTCAATAAACATTCCTTTATAGGGCAGACATATTCCAAGATGCCTGTTAGGTGAGGTTAAATGAGGTAGAAAGGGAAGAATAATTTGCCAGCTGTGTTTAAGGTAAACAGAATGCCTCAATTTTTTTACTTATTTATTTTAAAATAAAAAGTACTTTAAAGTTTCAATTAGAATGGTGTAGCCAGCAAGTGGTCTGAAAGTTTAAAATGTTCTGAAAGATAGGGGGCTTGGGGGTTGTATTTTTGCCAAGAACTTGACAAGGACAAAGAGGGAGGCGAGACCTCTCACAGTTTGAAGATAAGAACAGATAATAATATTTTGATATGTAAAATAATAAATATAATTACCATTGGCTTGCCATTGGCGATGTTAACTTTTCAGACAGAAATAATATTCAGAGTTTCATCAGGCTGTAAATAATCTAGTAAAGTTTCCTTTAAGTTTTGCAGAGCCAGTGAAGAATCATTAGAGCAAGAAACTACTAATAACAAACACAACCTCTGCTAATAACCTTGTATACATCTCAAAGTTATTGCAAAATCTTAGTGTCAAGAACTAAGAACACAGGCTCTCATCCAACAATTCTGTGTTCATGGGCAAGTCTTTATCATCACACAAAAATCCTTGTTGATGTCAAATTTTAATCATTTGCAGATCTGAACGCAGGACTTTTCTGCTATGAACAGCACACTTCCTTCTACCTACTGTATTCAGGATACCATCTGGTCCTACCATGGTAAAATTATTTTCAAGGATGAGACTTGGGAACTTAGGTGAAATTTTAGAATCGTATCCTCCATTTGGTGAAGGAATCTAAACCATGAGAAACTATTTCTTCTTAAAAGGATAATCAATAAACTTATATCCATTGCATTTCATGCTACACCCATCATCCCTCAAATTTGTTCAATTGCATGTTTTGTCTGCTTCGTTTAATGTAAAGCTGAGACTGTGGTCTGACCCTCTCATTCTCGTTGCACTTAAACTATTTCTGCCCCTCAAAGTTATTTCTGAGCTTGATATTTGACATGATAGTGCATATGTAAAGAGATACTTTTTTTGTGGCATAAATTTGGTAAATGCCAGTTAAACTGCTTTTCATTATTTCAGAGTGAAAATATGGTGCTAAAATATGTTCTAAATATTTTGTGAGGTACTCAAATTACTCGGAAATTACTTGATTTTTGAAATTGTAGGGACTTAAGGGGTAAGAATGAATGCGTTTCCATCCACTGCAGATATTTAGAACTTAAATAATGAAGCATTTGGATATCTTATGACATGGAATGATTACTGATATATGCAATCAAACACCATATTTTGCTTTGATCTGTATTTTTGGAGTTTGGCAAATGGAAATACTAGATGCAATACTGTGACCATGTATTTAAACACACAAAAATGAAATCATGAGTTGTGTATCTACATGTGTTGCAGATTGTTCCTCCAATACGTAGATATGGATACAATTAAGTCATATAAATCACTACATATGTACATTGGCTCCATGACTTTAACATTTTGCTCTTACAATCTCAGTCACTTTAGTAGTGTCACAGAGGGAGTCTTAAATTTGCTTTCCATTAACTGTTAAACATTCATAGATATGTTTGCTATCAAGCCTTTCCTGACAAGGTTTATTTAAATAAAGATGGAAAAAAAACCCCAAAACATTGTTTTGTTTTATTAAATACCTGCTGAAAGTGACTTTATTCTCAAGATGGCAAGGTCAGAACATGTTAATTTCCACAAATTCAAATGTGGACAGCCATTACCCTGAAATATTAACGTGATGGAGTAACATGAACTTCATTGCAAAAACACTTCCCAGGGCATCTGTTTAATCCACAGCCAAATGATAAACAGTCCTCTCAGGAAGACCTGTCCCTTTGCCCAGTGGAGTCCATTAGCCACTCAGTTTCAACACCTTCCAAAACTCCTCCTTGTTTGTTCTTTAGTAGGGACTCGAGTATGTGTTCATTTGATGATGGGAATGTTACCTTTACAATGAGAAAACTGTCAGATGCTTAGTTCAGAGGGTATTCTGAAAAATAAATTCTATTAGAACAATCAAAAATAAGTTTGCTTGACTACAAAATTATCAATTTAGCTTGCTTTCAAGTAAAATAGTCCCAACCTTTAAAAACATGCAAATCTTCAACTCTATACAACAAGTATATGAAACCCAGTGCTTTAGTATTAATAGCCATTTATTTTTCTGCTGACTTGCTGTGATGATAGCAGAACATGCAGAACTGTTCCCAATGCTGGTCAGTTTCACTCCTGCAAAGGTTATTGCAAACATTTTCCTTGGTTTCATCCTTTGTGGATTTACACCCTTCCCTCTAAATTTTTTGGTTTTGTGATGTTTGATTTGACAAGAATGTTAAACTGACCTTGATTTGATCTGAAGACCACTAAAAGATTATTCATGACCAGGGTTGACCTTAAAACTCAAGATCAAGGCATAACTGCGGAGTCTCATTGTTTTTCCATTGAAAACACAAAGGTTTAATGCTCTCAGCACTAGAATTTCCATTGACTATTATCTTCCCTTAAAATGTTTTTTCATAACTAAGTGATGATCTCTGAAGGCACGTGTAGAAAAATGAAATATGGGAAGAATGTAGGTTTTTTCTTTCTAAGAAGATCAGTTTTTACAGATATATATTGGACTTCAACATGTGAACTGAAGGACACATCGTAATTCAGCAGAACACTTAAGCAGATGCTTAAGTGTCTGATCAGCCTCATTCAGAAGAGTAGCATGAAGTTGTCTGGGTTTTTCTGGTTGAAAATTATTATTCTAGATCATTTTTGAAATTGGTAGGCCAAGCAGTCAACACCACTGCAGTGGAAGACGACTGTACTCCTCCAGATTGACTAACAGCATAAGCAAGATTTATACTTGTGCTCCTGTGTATCCACCTTTGCTTACTAGATTTTTAATGCAGCTGTTCTCAGGGGAAGAAGAGTCAACTGTGAGGATCACTAATCTCATCCGCTCTTCCAGTTCCTATGTTTTTACATGTCCCTGCCAAACAGTGGTAATCTAAGCTTAAATTGCAGCATTCAGATTACCCACAAATAACAAACCTATCCTATAATACTTCTTCATTAAGCTCCTTTTTACGCAAAAAGAGAGCGAAATCTGTATTGCCAAAAGTAGTGTAAAACTCTTCTATCCTTGAATGCATCACTTCCCACTCAGGTCAAATGACCAGTTTTATGCTGCTGATGACATTCTTTCCTCCAAATAGCTGACCCCAGTTTCCAAAATAGAATGTAACTCATGCAGAACTAGCCCGCCAGAGAGCTTTAGGTGACTTGGTAGAGCCAAGGACAAAGGAACTAAGTTGGACAAAATAAGTATGAAAACTCAGTCGAGGTCAGGAGAAGTCAAAAAGCCCATCAAGAACAGCCCTGGAATCAGTTTGAAGGACAGTAAACAAAGGGTATTAGCTGTAAATATATTTTTGTTGTTATTAACTGGCAAAAACTGCTGTTATTAGAAAAACAAAATAGCTAATCTTTTATCTCAGGAAATAAAACATTAATGAAGAATGTCCTCTCTGTATCATCTTTAGAAACTGTCATCTTATCTTGGACTGAGATCTATGTGTCAAATGGCAGTACTGATTGAGACGAACAAGCTCAGTCCTCGAGCAAACATCCAGAAGACCCAGAGGCCCATGGCACCCATCCACATGTGGATGTGAAATAAGCTGTGGAAATTTAGGGGAGAATGTAAGGCAATGTCCACTACCTCCAAACTCATAGTCTACACGAAGCTGCAAAGAAATTAATTTGTTTGCTTTTCATAGCTCATGCTTTCTTTAGCCTTTTCATTCTGTCATAGCAAAAGGCTTAATTCATCAAGAATGTGCTGATAGGACAGACCAAGTAATAAAACATACAAGCACACAGATTCTTCCCACCCAGTGATCAAGAGGAAATGTAATTAACACACACTAGAGAAGCCAGGGTTGATATCATGAGGATGGTGCTTGCTGCCATTGAACAAGGCAAAGCCCACAGACAGTATGATCTCAGGTCTGCAGCCTCACAAAGCCTCGTGGAGCTAGATGAAGTGTCAAATAACAAACTTATCCACAGGAACCTGGTAATGAACTTACCCCACAGGAAATTAAAAGCAATAAATTAAGGCACAGTCCACTTTCTCACAGCTTTAACCCACAGTCTGCAAGCTCATCCTGAAGTAATGATAAAATAAAGATTTCATCATGGCAGATGCAGCTATTTTCCATGTGGCTCCTTGCAGTCGATGAAATGCAAAACTATGCAGGTCAGCTTTTTTTTGTCCTGTCATTCTAGTGTTTTTTACTTTCAGAGAAATCCCGCCTTAAAAAGTACACCTGGAATTACCCTAGAGGTGCTGAGCCCTAGATAAATGACAATATTTCCCAGCTGATATCCGAGGAACTCCTGATGCTTATTCTCACAATTCCCTGAGCATCTGTTGATGGCAAAAGTTTTGTTCAGATTTGAAGTCCTCCCTTTTGCTGTCCTGGTCAGACTTTCTCACCAATTTAATTTACAGTCATAAATTAAACAGTCTTGCCAACTTAAGCCTCGAGGCAATTTCACGTGAAAGAGGTGGTCTGCTGGACCATTTTATGGCTGCACCAATTTTAGATCGAAGACTGCTTCCTTGCTGTAATATTTTAGGATTAGGGGCTACAAAGATTGCTTAGTGCCATTCTTATAATCTTTCCCAACAGGCTTTGCCTTTTGATATCACCTCACAAAAATTCAGACTATGGAGGGGAAGCTGTGGTTTTCACTGAACTGTGACTATTTTCCTATGTTCAGTAACAGCAGGATGAGTTCAGTACCAGAGATATCAACTCTACTTTCTTGTACTTTTCTTCTCTTTACCTCCAAAAGTAAAAAGCCGTGTCCATAAAGAAAGACTTACGTCAGAACATAGCGTAGTTTCTTGTTTTACTGCATATCCTAATAATTTCTAGTGCTCTGTTTGTCTTTATGGTTCATGTTGGGCATTGATTTCTCATTTTCTCCCCCAGAAAATTACTCACAGCAAAAAATTGACCTCAGGTTCTCTTTTTTTTTTTTCTGGAGGAGCGGTAATACCAAATTAAGAATCTGTTACAATGCATGTACTATACAGGATGTACACTGTTTATACTTAACTTTATCTATCGTTTTCACTGGCAGTTTTACCTCTTTCACTTGGGAAAAATCTGCCTGCTTACTCCTTGTTCTTTGCTTCCCATTTTTAAAATAACATCTTATCTCTGCTTATCTTTTAAATTCATAAGGGGACTTATTTTTTTCTTAACGTATGATAGACTAATTTCTCTAACAGTCTTTGGTGAGCAATCATCTGATACCCTGCTGGAAACCCAAGTCCACTGTATTACCCTGATCTGATGTATATACCTCTTTGCTTCCTCAAAGAGCACAAGCAGTTTTTGAAGCAACAAATTGCAAGTAACATATTGACTCTTCCCTGGTGTGTTATTTAGCTGCTACATCGACCTTTATGACAGATTTTTCCAGTTTTGCAAGTATAGAAATTAGGGTTACTGGGCTATAATCTATCTGAGTCTATGTTTAAGAACAGAATATTTTCTATTTTATATGGGTGGTGATTGAATTGATAGACTGTATACAACATGTAATAGCTGGGAAATGTACTATTTCACTCCTTTTAAAGATCTTGGATGACTCTTATCTCGGTCCTGTGACTTATCACTATTTAATGAACATTTTTCTGAAGCTGCTTTGTCTGCTGCTTCTGCTTGAGATGAACTACTCTGACACATCCCCCAGAAACAGCAGCTTCAGGATGGGAGCTTGCTCATGTTCCTCATGGCAGGAATGCAATAAATTAATTTATCTTTGCTCTTACAGCCTTACCTTTCCTGAGTAAACCTTTAACATCTTGACCATCTATTAACCCTGCAGACTCTGTCAGGCTTCTAGTTTCTGGTATGTTTACTTTCTAATTAATCCCTTTTGATTAATAATGTCATGCCTTTAACAAGTTGATTCTAAGAATCTGTTTTGGCCTATATTGTAACTGTTTTGCATTTAATTCATCAAAGTTCATGTTTTCTGTTTTCCTTTTAGTTTTAGCACAACACTGATTTTTTTGAGGAAGAAATTTTTCATAACTGCCCCTTCTCTGCTGTTTACCACTTTGATTTCTTTTTTTGTTGTTCTTTTAAAGTCCTTTTTGATATGCGTTACATATTCAATTTGAGCTCTTGATAGGATGGCTCCAAAAGATATTTCCTTGCTTCTGTAAACATTTGACTGCCTTCCCTGTTTGCTTACATATTTAAAAAAATCTGTGGTTCCTCATCCTTATGCTGTTTCCATTTTTTAAATTAAAAACTACTCTACTGGATTTCTGTGGGTAATCAAGTGAAGGAAATTTGCTTTTGCAGAGAAGCTACTGGCAAAATGTCTCATTTCAAATGTATTCGTGTATCCTTATTATCACCACATAAGTTACATCTAAGAGTAATATCTTACAAATTCTCTCGTGGAAAATGTATTATTTGTCTGAAAAATTTGTCTAGATGCCACTTGCAAAACATCTGCTATCAATACACTATCCCTAAGAGCAAGTTATTACTTTCTGTGCAAATACCAACCCCAAAGAGTTTCACAGGGTAGCTTCATAACAAATATATTTCAATAACTTATTCAAAGACCAGTGATAATGTCTGTACCTAAGAAGGAAGTCAGCTTGCCAGTCAACAGTGTTGACAGTACAAGATTGAGCTGCTAGTGTGAATTGTCATCACATAGTACCTGGGTACTGCACCAAGTTGTGAACATTTTTACCTATGAAAGGCTTTGCTCTCTCCATACAGGAGCTGAGGCTACTTCTGCCATCTCTGTCATCAATTTCTCCCAACTTGTCTTCCTGCCGTCTTACCTGAGCTGAATGGCAGTCACATTCTCATGTATCGTGTGCCCTTGCTGCGGTGTACATTTTCTCTAGATTACTATCCCGTGAAATTGGTTTGAATTGTAAAGGATCCTTGTAGAGGTCTACAGAATCACAGCAAGGGAGAAGATCTATGAAGCTGAAATGTTAAGAATCCCTTTTAAAATTAATCCTGACTGTCCAGCTCAGTACAGCACTATACACCTACACCAGGTTTATGAGCTTCTGCATTGCCACTGCATAAATACTAAGAATATGAAGCTCTCTGTGTCCTTCCCTCTTGCCTTCAGGTTTCCTCCTCTTCCTTACATATAAAACTATGCTGAGTAACAAAAAGCATTTCGCATTCAACTTGTCCACTGAGAACACTCTTCATGTGTTTTCAATATAACACATAACAGATTATCCTGTTCCCAAAAAGGATAAAAGGTTTTATAAAGTACATTATAATTATATTTATAGAAACAACTAAAATCACTCACTTTATACAAATTTTTTGTCCTAAGATGAGGTAAAATATTGTAGGAAAAGAAATATTTGTTCCTCTGAATCCTTCATAACCCCTGTGGGACACTCAGAAATTTATTTGCAAATGGAAAACACATGCATTGTCAACTAAAGCCAGACAAGTTTGCTTACAAAGACTTTGGAGCATTTCAAATGTTCATGTTTATAGCAAACATAGTGCTCTTCCAGTAGGGAATCTATCCAGGCATGCAACTGTCATTTACTTTTAAAGCCCACAAGATCTGAAATATGACAGTACTAAAATAGCAGGATTTTTAAAAACAGGTTTGATAAGAGACCCCATCTTTGAAGCTGGTGATGCCTGTACAGCTGGAAGACCATGGCCAACCTTACCAGAGAAAGTCTGGAAGGCAGAGTGGGCCAAGGACCACTCTGGAAGGGGTATTTTGTATATGCTCATCTTACTTTCAAGTCTGAGAGAATTTAATAGTACAGAAGTGGCCAGGGTCCAGTGGCCTCCAAGTCACTTTACTTAGTGTAGTCAGTACTCCTGCACTGATGGTCAGGATCTCAGGGCTGTTGGGACAGACACCAGGATGTGGTCCCAGCCAGGAGCAGCACATCTGGGGCAGACCAGGATGGGACATGGGCCATGGGCCAGGGCTTGGCAGGACAGGGCTGTGGGGAGCTTGAGACTGGCCCTGCTGTGGCATCTCTAGAGCGGGAGCTGATGGCTCCAGGGAGCTGACGTGTTCCTGGGCTATGGGCAAGATTAGAAGAGACCTGGGGAGCTAAAATGGGGTTCTGGGCTGTGGGTATTTAGGGGTAGGCCCCAGTGAGGTAGGCAGGGACAGCAAGGGCTGTGGGCACCCTCATGATCATGATACTGAGGCTTTGCTCCCTTTTGTTAAAGAATTTTTATGCACTCCCCTGTAAAATAGTGAACTTTTTTAGTATAAATGAGTGGTTACTTAAAACCAAAAAACCAACACGTGCCATTAAATACCAAAAATACAGCTAGGACAAATGACCTCAGGTTACAGCATCCATCTCTTCTCCCCATCTCCTGCCTAGCAGCAGGTGTCTGTCATCCTGCCCATCCCATCTCCTCCCACGCACACTGCAGGGTTGCAGGGACAACTGGGTACAGTACTAATGCAGAACAGACTTGGTGTTTTCTGAACAGTTATCAAACAGAGGGCCAATATAATCAGAGTGTACCGTCAGACTCTGAACCAAGAAAACTGCTTCTGCCTATAGGGAAGTATTGTATTAGGTGAATGCTCTGACTTTTTTTTTTTCCCCGCTACCTAGAATATCTGAAACTTGAGCCTCAGGACACTCTGTACCTGTTTTCATAGCCCTGAGTGCCTCACAGGGAAGCATTTCATAAGCGTGAGCTCTATTCTTTTGAACTCCCAACATCTGCCTTAAGCATCTGCTTTTAATCAAAGTGAAACCAATGCTCTTCAGCAGTAGACAATGTAGTACAGATAAAAAGGGCTGATGTTGCATTGACTGCAAAGCCCTTATTCCCCACTTCAGGTCCTTTGCCAAAGAACCTTTGTTGTCATTTCAGTTTTCCAACTACAATCCAAATTTAATGGTCAACATTTCGAGGAAAGGTATATAAATATATTCTTTGGGATTAATTTTCATCTTAGTCTTCTTTTTATACAAACAATGTGCATGTGTTTCTTTGAAAGAAAAAAAAACCCACTAATTTTTTTTCATGAAAGATTAAAATGTAGTTTAGCATCTCTGAAGGGATTGGAGACAATTATTTAGTGTGGTATGTACTGGGGGGAGTTAACCACATAATACCTATTAACGATGAAAACTGAGTAAGCAGTTCAAAGTACACCAGTTTAAAAACACTGAATGCCCCCAATATACACATGAATCCTGCTTCCAAAGGCCACATTACTCAGGGATATAAATCATTTCGTACACATATCTGACAGCTTTTAAAATGCTCGTTTCTGATTCAAGAAGCACTTTTTGCAGTAAAACTAGGTTTCTTCCAGTTCTATTTAGCATAAATTGCATATGCTCTTTTCGTCCCACAACAGGTTATTTTGAAACATCAGATTTAAATCAGTGAAAATGACAGCATGGCCTGAATAACTGCAGAGTCACTTCTACAACATTGTCCACTGAAGATTATAAACTTCAGTTTTCATTTGTCAGCAAAGAAATCATAGACAGTCTAGATGCAAAAAAACCATTTGCATTGGCATACGAAATGCCAGGTGCTCCCCATAATTGTCTATCTCAGTAACATGGTTTCTGATTGTCCCATACGTTTACAGTTTCTTGGGGAAAAAAAATCCTTGGCGAAGAATTAGTATATCAGATAGGGTAGGAATTTTATAGACATTTTTTTTTTTCCACAGGTCAGACATTTTAACATTCTTAAAAACTGTGGCCTACCCAAAATAATATACTTAGTCCTGTGCAAGAACCTAGTCAAATACACCTCAGTATTTATCAAAACATGAACTTTCTTGTAATCAGAATGGGTATCAGGAGACCGGACAACCAGTTTCTGGCCTCAGTGCCAGAGAGGGGTCCTTAGGCTTTTTTGTTTACTACTGGAAATACAGCCCTAGGGTCTGTTCTGGGATCTGCTGCCAAACTGCTGTCTAACCCCTCTGGGCCTCAGCTGCTCCTGCTCTGCCTAAGGGTCGGGTTAGTGACAAATGCTTCCTGCTGTCAGATACAAAAATCACTAAGAGTTATAGGCAGAATCAGCTCCACGTTTTTGGGGTTTTTTTTTTCATAAAACAGTCTGTTAAATTAATAAGTTCTGTCAGCAATATGACCTTGAAGAACATTATAAAAATATTATCTTTATAATATAGGAAACCTAGAGAATGATCAAATTATGCTGAAGACAAACTGGGTAGTTTTCTGGGAATTGTGTACCTAAGAAAGCCTAGTTTTTTAAAACCTTAATAACTACTATCAGATACTCTTAATTCATAGCAGACCAAATTAAAGTACAGCAGGACATGATTGTTAAGTATCAGTCTTTCTCACTGTCACTGGCTGAATGATTGGTACATCTTTTGACTTGCTTTCAACTCAGCTGGCAATTGGTTGTCCAGTATGGCTGTGCACTGAGAGGTGCTTCGTATCCCCTTATCCTGTCACAAAGAAAGACACTAGTTTGTCCAGGCAAAATGTAGGCCAAGGACTGTTTAACAGCTTAATAATATAGACAATATGGCTTTTAGCTCAGCTTCCAGTGCCCTGTAACTTTTAAATTTACTAGTACGGATAGGTCCATTATGTGGAATGGATCATAAAAATATTATACTTGTTTCCTAACATCAGAAGACATACTGATGTATCATAAACATAATTTCCTGCTCTTGTAATATTAGTGTTTCTGAAAACATTACTAGCCTCATAGACAGACATAACTAATTTGCTGCAGTATCAATAATTTTAAAACCTTTATCATGTTTAGCACCTCTTTAATTGAGAGTTTCCCCGTGTTAGTAAAGGTTCTGATGTATTGCTTTTCTGAATTCAGATAGACTTTCTGCAGTTCAGTTCATTGCTTTCAAATTGTACTTAGCTGTCTTTTAGTTGGTAAAAAGAAAAAAAAAAAAAAAGGAAAGATAAACATATTCTGCTACACTGAAATGTTCTCATCTCTTATTTACCAGTGATTAGCTGGAAATAGAACTATTTCTGTTTCTTAGAAGGTGGGAAAAACTATTGCTAGATAATCATTTTTATATACTAACATCTGCCTACAAGACTTGATTATTTTAAAATTAAATGCTGAGCTGGTGTCTGAAGCTGGATGACATCAGTGGAAAAACTCCAATTAACATGAACAAAGTTTAGTCCATCAGGTCAATCACTGACCTCATTGCTGTCTTTTACCATTGTTGCCAAATGAACCAAGAGCTCGCGCTCAAGCACTGCTTGGTCCCATGGGGTTACTGATGTCCTCCTAGGATCTGGTGGAAGTAACTTTCTCTCAGTCAGGTCAGTTCTTCCCCAGTTACACTGCAATATATTGTTAATGTAACCAAAGCATATCTTATCTCTGGCTTCCAGGGGTATGTTAGACTCCATTCTATACTGGCAAACTAGGTAGTTTTATGGAAGCATATGTTTCTCCCACTGCTCCAGCATTATTTTCAGATGTTTGCTCTTCTGGTTTTTCACATTACATTTTTCTCTTATTTCTCTTTATTTTGACTCTTCTCTCCACTGTTCAGTTGTGAAGGCCAACTGGTCTGATTACAGCTCAGGATGTAATCAGCTATTACTTGCAAATGAGTCAGCAATGCTGGCTATGTAGCACTGGGTGAAACCAGTGTTTTCATTTTTCCCTTTCTCTTGTTGCTACACACAGAAAGAAAAAGGAGACCTGATTCAGTCAACCTCATTTGAAAATCTGACAATGACAAGAGATAAAGCAGATTGCCTTTTATTTTGTACTCTATCCTGGAGCGTGATTGCCATTATGGAAAAGTCCCATAACAGGCTAATGAAACCCAGTAGTTATAGATCATTATTTTATACTCTGCTTTCAGAATTACTTCTGTAGAAACCCATTTCAATTCTGTAGACTCTTATTGCTTTAGCCTTTTAAAATTCTGTCCCTATTGCACTTGCATAATAAGTTTCTAATCTGAAGATCAATTGAAAAGTTCTGTAGATTTTTTTTTTCTTTTATCTATTGTACAGATCAGTTCACCAAAAAGAAATCAGTTCAAAATATAAAGAACCTGCAATAAATGAAGTTTATATTTTCCAATTCATTTTGTAAGTATCCACTCTGAATTCATTCAGTATCTTTATTGCCTCTAGTATTTCAATGGCTTGATGCTTGATTATACAGATAGCTAAACTTATGCTACGAGAAAGTGAGCCATAGGAAAAAGGAGAATTAAAGAGAGTTTCATGGAGGCTACTCATACTTGTTTGAGCTTTTAGAGTTTTCTTCAGCTAAAAAAAATAAAAATAAAAAAAAAAATTAAAGCAAGAAGCACGGAGATACGAAACAGCTTCCCTCCTTATCCTCTACACCTGTATTCCTGTCCCAAGTGCAAGCTTTGGGGAAGGGGAAGTCTCACTGATAGATAATTGTTTTATCTTAGGTTAAATCCCAAAGGGCATATTATTTTGAAACAACAATAACTCAAAAGATAATTAGAGGACCTCATTCTGATCTCATTTACGTGTACACCCCAAACTGTTCCCTTAAAGTCAATGGAGTTGCAGTGATGAGAATTATTAGATAATTTGGCTTTTACTGGGAAAGGTTTCTAAAATATCAAGGCAGGCTATTTTAAAAGACAGCAGGAAGACATAATTTCTCTACAATTTATAAAACCTGAATGAGATTTCCTCTTTTTCTCCTGGCTGCACAATATTGAAACTTAGTGCTACAAATAAACTAGCATTGTAATCCAGAGACAATATATGATATTAATGTTTTATGTGCAGAAGACAGGCCAGATACAATTTCCCATTAGAGGACTTCACGTGGAGCCAGATGTATCCTTCTCTTCCAGTTATAATTTTTATTAGGCTTTGAAGAAAACGTACAAGTACAAACGTGTTAAACAATAATGATAATAGCATAGCACGGTAAATGCTTTCTTGGCAACAGCCTTGCAGTTGCATGCTGCTTGTTTATATCTTCAGCATCTTGTGCTGTATTACATTGGCATCCTATCACAGTCTGCCACTTTGCAGCAGGCTTCACTGCCATGTGTTCAATAGCAACAAGCTTTGAAGGGTGCAACAGCACCATTGCCATGAGTTGATTCACTCTCTCTTTCCAGTGTTACACTTCTAACTCCACTTCAGAGGAGTAAATAAAATGATCCCAAAGTACTGCTCAGTGTCTTATCATCTTCCAAACTACTCTATAGCCCCTAGATCACTGACCCTCTTTAAGGGTTAACAGACAGTATTTTGGGGACAGGAGACACCTTCCACTTTTGTAGATAGGGTGTTGGGTTTTGATATCCTTCTTCCCTTTGTTTTTCCCTGTTGTTTGTGCTGCATCCAGATTATTTTCTTTCCATCCTTTCAAAATTAGGAATGAATAAAAATAACAAGCAGAGTTGCAAGGGACAAGGTCAACAAAGCTTTCTCTTTAGATTAAATATTTCACTTCATTTAGATAAAGGCTGTGTAATGTGCATTTTTGGTTTTTGACGAGCTGTCAGTGATCAGGGAAAACAGATGTACTTGTGCTATTTGTGCGTTTGAAAGAAAGCAAGCAGAGCTCTTTCTCTGTATTCATTTAGAGAACTGAAATCTTGACAGAAGAATTGCAAATGATATCATCATGCTGAAAATTCCTGTCATGGACAAGCACTTTTCATACTCCCTCCTCACATCAGGAAAAAAACCAAAACCAACAACTTCTCTTGGTTATTTCTGTCGTAAATATACCTGAAAAACTGAAAGGCATTTCCCAGGATATTTTTAGAAAATTGGTTACTCTTGTTGAAATACTTCGCAGTAAGAATGACAGACAAGAATAGACTTGACCTAAAATCTTTTGAGCTGAAACTGGAGATTCAGAGCTCTTAACTTTAGGGCGCTACTTCACATCTAATTTTCATGTCTACCTATCCTAAGGTGGTGGAGGGGAAAGGGAGCAAACAAAATAATTGAATAAACCAGTTTTACTTATATCCCTTATATTTTCAGAGAGAACAGATAATATTTTACATATTATTATATATTATATTTTCATTTTACTCAAAGAGGTGCAAGATGCACTAAGAACATGTCAGCT
>JAAGNO010006621.1:0-19875 GCA_033439905.1 Ceryle rudis | reverse complement strand
AAGAACATGTCAGCTAAGGGATAGGTTTCAGATGGTACTTTTGGCTGTAGGCAATATTTTACACAGAGATAATGCGGAATTAACCTTTTTTTTTTATTCCTGTTTTAAAATTATTATTATTCATATTTGATTTGTACGGTTGTCTTCCTTTGAGTGGCATATATCTATGAGCAGAGGCCAGCCAAATTTTGGTAAAGCACTCAGCTCTTGTAGTAATGGTTTAGAATGCAAACACCATCGAACTTGAGTGGAGTGAACCAGATTTGATAAAGAAGGAATATGAAGTTGCAGGGCTGCCCTCCTGATGTGTGATCAGGAACCAGGCATGCAATAAGAACAGATACAGTCCCTTTTTGTATTCTCCCTGTAAATCCATATTGGTCAATCCTAGCAACTATATGAAGCTTGAAATTGAATTTTTCAGCTATTCCACAGTCACAATTATTTCCCCAAACAGCAAAATATTGCTGCTGTCTCTCGCTGCATAGGTGGAGAAAGGGTGATAGAACAATGGAAGGGACTGCCCAGTGAGGTGGTTTAGTCACCATCTCTGGAGGTGTTAAAGAAAAGATTGGATGCTGCACTTAGTGGCATGATTTAGCTGATGTCGTGCTGTTAGATCATAGGCTGGACTCGATGAACTCAAGGTCTTTCCAGCCTCAATAATTCTGTGATTTTCTTCTAAATATATTTCATGAAAATTTCAACATTTCAACATAGTGAGGTGGAAACATCTTTTGTAGAACACATATGTGTATAAACATGCTTTGTATGTTCATACCATATAAATAAACAACCATCTCTACTACTGTTTGCAGAAAAACAAGAAATATCCAGTTACAATTAAAGGGAATAAAACTCATTAATTATAATTAATGTAAATACTTTTCTCTCATAATTTGTTCCTGCTCCAGTAATACGTCTTTTTGTTAATTTGTGCAGGGAAATTGGTTCTTAAATAGTCGTTAAAACAATAAAGATCTCTTTAGCATTGTTTCTAAAGTCGAAAAACACTGCTCTTCTCTAACCCATGCACCTCATGGATCTTTGGAGAAAAGGTCCACATTTTTAAGCTGCAGATTTAGAACTATGGTAATTGCAGTTTTCCTTCAGAAGTCCTGTTTTCTGAGTCAATGCTTTTGGGAATATATTGTTTCAAAGTAGTTCGTGGGATATTATTTTCAAAGGGATGTATGAAAACCATACACTTCCGATTAACGTTAATGGGGAGTTGTGTGGCTAAACACAGCTTTGAACATTCTGGTTAGAAGTTTATATCTTAGTGAGCTGCACATGGTTCCCCCGCTCAGAGCAGATGGTGTTTTTATAGATTGCAGAAGAGCCCTGCTGTGGATCAGCAGACACCATGTTGAATATTTCTCTCTACTGTATACTTCATAGGTAACTCTATTAGGAGAAAGAGACCTTTTCTCTATTACTTATCATATTTCATAGATTTATCTTATTAATTATACAGTATAGCTACCAATTATAATACAAGACACATACTCCTGTGAAGTCAGAGTAGTTCCTTGCTCACAGTAACTTTATCAGACACCACCAAGTAGTCTCAATTTCTATTGTGTGGCATTCTTATCAGGCCTGCATACCACTGTGAAAAGTGCTCAGTTAGCTTTACTCACTAATTGCATTCTCAGTGAAAGATTTTACTGTTTGCTTGTGCCCCATGTGATAAATGATGATACAGCATTACATAATTACAGCACGCATCACTTGAAACCGGGCATGGAATAATGGGAAGCCATGCAATGCCAAGTGGAAAGAGGTTTAATCTCAGTGTGGTAAGATAGTATGAAAAATTAATGCTGGAATAAATGTATATAATGAATTGATATTCACATTTTCTAGCCATGAGATAGACGCTGTTAAGAGTAAGCCCTAAACTACCTCAACTATACCACATAACTAGATATCTAAACAAATATTCTTTTGGAAATATAAATTGATCTTTTCCTTTTTAATGATCACTAAAATGCAATAGGTGCACTGAAGAAGGGTAACTCATCTCCTGGTTAGGTGACCATTTCCGTGATTAGGGTAACGAGCAGGACTAGAAGGATTCCATGGGGGCTCTTCAACAACAAAAAAATCAACACATCTCCTTTCTCCTCCTGTCTCTGCAGGTGTTCTAAGAATCCAACTTATTTTATTCCAGATATTAGTCTTGCCAACTAATTGTTTTTATAACAATAGCTTATCTAGGGCGTGGGAAAGCGAGCTTTTATGTTTTCACTGCCTGTGTCCTGATTCAGGACTCAGAAGAGAGATCCAAGATATGTACTAACACTCTGGTGTGATGACTAACATACAAACTCAGTAATACCTGATAATGCATAGCATGGAGACGAATGTGATGCCTCATATTTCTATCAAGGGGACAGCAGGGGTGCAGATATACTAGAAGAGAAAAAAAAACAACACAGTTTTCTGCTCTGACCATCTTTTGCTTACTGGTCCACATGGATAAAGTTGGTTGTCGTTTTAAAGTGCTTATAAACTCTCTAAAAGCAGTAGACCTGCATGTAGGTCACCACCAACTCCAGAATTAGTTCAGCTTTTCTAATTTGCTGGAATGACAGAAAAGATGGACAGAATAGCTTCAGCAGTATAGTGTTTCTCTCTGCTAGGTATCAGTGGGAGTCTTTGCGTTAGTCAGTGAGCTCTGGATCAGTCTCCAAAGATGGTACTTTTACAAATCATCCCAAGAAAACTAAATCATGAATCTGGACCAGAATATCACTAAAGTCAGGAGGACTTAAAATTTGGCTTTGTGGTGGAATCTTAGCTGGCATGCAATCATATATCCCACCATTAAAATATTACCTTCATTGGTAAAACATTTGTATTATTAAACTTCCAGAAAAACAAAACTGTTACTCAGTGGGTACTACTGGTCTTACAATTTTTTGTATTATATCAAATTCAGAAAGTGTCATTGTTTTAAGAACCTCTTGTTTTCCTAGAATTGTAATCTTTCACTTTAAGCATCAGTGAAAAGTATCGCAGCTGAAATACATTTTTCAGAATGTTCTCATTTTTATAGGTCAGAAAATGGCACTGGAAAAGTACTTTTACCAAAACATAAATTTGATTGCATATTTAACTCAGAAATATTGCTGAGCATTATCTTGAGCAGGCAAGTAATATGAGTGCCTTTTCTTTGTTCACTGACATTTGTTTTATGCAGCTTCTCTAGAAATCAGATCCCTCAGAAGACCTCTGTGAAATGGAACCCTCAGTTTTTAGAAAACAAAAAGAATATAACACTGCAAAATAAAGTGCTTAATTTCTTAGGAAAAAAAAAATCTATATTTTTAATTCTTAGATCATACCTATTATTCAAGAAAAACAATAATCTGTGATGTTTGCCTTTTAAAAATTTTCCGAACTGAAAACCTAAACATATCTTATTTGCTTAAACTGGTATTTCTACTCATAGTCCAAAGAAGAACAGACTGCAGAGAAAAAATGATCAGAAATTACTCAGCTTTTTTCCATATTCATTCAATCATATTTTATTGTAGGTTTCACTACTAGACAAAGGTAATTGAGCTGGTACAAAATTTTCCTAGCCAATAATACAATATTTACATTCACAACACCCTCTAAAAATAACACGAAGTTAATATATCTTTATGAAGGTAGTTAATGATACAGATACAGATGATACAGATCAACAGAACTTTTTTTTGTTTTTCTAAAGGCTGCAGAAGCCTCAGAAATCAGACAATACGATCCTAATATAACAAGATGGTCAGTCACGTCAATTATTTAGTCATTTGTTCACTTCACTTTATATGGATAAATCTCTTAAGGGAGTCCATATTTTTGAAACTCGTTCCTAATAAAATGAACGTCACACCTCTTTCATGCTTATTCACATAGGCTAGCTTTACAAGTTAACTTTTGGCTTTGGCACCTGAGAACAAATTGATTGCTTTGTGGTAGAGATTATTTCTGATAAACAATGAAAAAAATGGATAAGAAGATGCTGCTATCAAATTCTGAACGTGAAATATCAATTAAAGGTCTAGAATTTTGAGAGGTTTAGCCCATTATATTGATTAAAACACCTCTAACAAAACCAGTGTCACTGATGTACATAAACCTTTGCTCCCTTGGGACTATCGGTCAGAAGAAAAGCATAGCAGGTTAAAACTCTCAAGTAATTCTCTTCCTTATATTCATGTTATAAGCTTTCTTACAACTCTAATAGAACTTTCCTAATTATTTCCCACAGTTACCCTATTGTTCCTTATTCAGCCAAATACCTTTCTTTTATTGTTTGCTAACAAGGCATTTCCTGCAAGCACATTATAAAAGATCAGACAAAATTATGCATCCTGCACAGAATACTCATCTGATTTGTTAGACTGAGCATGAATAAAGTTCAGTGCAAACAAAGATTTTAAAGTTGAAATAGCTAAGATGCCATTGGGAAACACTTGCCCATCAGTGGAAAAATTTTAAATACCAATAGTGTATCTATTCATCTTGCAACAGAGAGACAACATGCAGTTGGAGCAGTATGGAATATTTTCCTTCTAATCTTTAAAATCAGATCAGACGGTTCAGTGGTTGAATAGGTGGTTCTCTGACTGGGTAACAGAAATTTAGATTATTCACTGTGGGAAGGGACTTCTTTCCTCAATTCACCCTGACATCTCAGTGATGCAAAAATATATTTCCCACATGGGACCAAACAATTTACAGGTAAATTATGCAGAACAGATGAAGTATACTCTACTCTCAGTCCCTTACTTTGGATTTATTGCTCTATGTGGGTGAAAGCTGAACAGAAACAGTTGTTTGGAATTATAGTAAATCTGCTTCTTAGCATGACAATATGCAAGAGTTGCTTTTATGACCTTCATATAATTTGGAGGTGAATATCAGCTTTAGTTGTTACATTTATACATTACTTTAATAAACAGGAATAAGTAACTTCTAACAGTGGAATAATTTGACTGAGTAATTCCCAAAGTCCAGCTGACCAGTGCGCTGGGTAGTACATTTTGTAGTCATACTCAAACCCTAAATTTTAGAATTACTCTGTAAATATCACGTCTATAAAAATTGTTTCGACATTTGGTGCCATCTTAGGGTTTTACCTGGAATTGTTATAGCACGGTGGCTTAAAAAACCACTTAGGGCAGAAGATATTTCATTGCTGGTTTTAAAAAAAGTTTCAATAAAAATATTGTGGCTTTCTGTTTAAACATCTCATGCAGAGCAGTGAAACCAAAGATAACAATGTTGAGTTCCTGGTGAGAGGCAGGAAGTGAAAAATCAACACTAAATAGAATTGGGGAAAAAACTGGTTTTATTGTCCAGACAGACACAAAATGTAAACAAATAGTTTAAACAGTGGAAAGCATATCGGGTAGTAGAACATGTTTTTAATCAACACTTTTCTGTACCGATTAACACAATGATCTTTTAACATAATCTTTTCCTAGTGTTTCTTTTTGCATCCATCTCAGGCTTAAGAGATCTCTTTTCAAATGTTAGGTTTGTGTTGTGGAAGGTGATGCAGCTGATGCAGTTCCATAAAGATTTTACCTCCTGATCTTTAGAACAGTAATTTTATTGTTTAGGGAAACCTTAAAGTTAAGCCTGGGCATTAGAGAGTACAGATCTATCTCATCCCAGAAATCTGGTGCCTGGAGGTACACATTCCTTGCTAACTAGTTGAAAGTTATGTGAAATCAGTCATCTTTGTAAATAGCATTCATTCACTACTCTTAGAGATGCCTGTGCCATAGTGATTAAAAAAAATAACAAAATCTTGGGGGTTCTTCATGACCCAGCAGTGAGATGACAAACTGGCACAGAAAACTTGTCCCCTTTCCTAACAAATGCTTTATTTCCAGTTTCTGTAGGACAAAAACTTAGTTTTGGTGGATTTCATTCAAAGTTTATTCAGCCAGTATGGCAGTTCTGACAGAATGATTCTTGACAGGAAACATTAGTTAATTGGGACTAAAGTTTGTAAGTATTAGGGATCCTCATGTATTTAAACATGTGGTCTAATCTATCTGTCCTTACGTCTTCCTACTCTGTGATCAGGTGAGTTGGGTTTTGGAGCCTATCTCCTTCTGGTGCAGTGAAACAGCTTCATCAGAAGGGAGTGAAAAAGTTACACTGCGGTATAACCAAATGCTCATCATCTTGCCCCAGCTATCAGGGAGGCAGAGAATGGCTCAATGCCTCTTTGAAACAGGCAGAGTAGAAGACATGCCTTTCAGTTTTGAGGTGAGTGCTTTCAAGTAGTTTGAACCCTTCTGCTCTATGGTTTTAATGAAAGACTCCAGCATGCCTCAAGTTCTTCTTGCAGAAATTGCACCATCTCCATTCCTCAGCAGAAGCTGGTAACTCTTTACTTGTCCATACTTGCTTCTGCACATGCTGCTCTGCCACCAGACTGATAAGGAGTCTTCCCCTTCCTACTTGCTCCCAAACAACCTCATTTAATGTGCTTATGTATTATCAGCTTTTATTTTTATTTCACTCTGAAACAATGCAGCATCGCTCCAGAACACTAAATCTCTCCTGGAACTAGGAGTGCTGGGAATTGCTATGTATTTTCATCTCACCTAGATGTTATCTCTACAAAGGAGCTGTGCTATGAAAGCAGTACTTTGTTTAGTCACTAAACTAGTAAATTCCTATCTGCTCCACAGGATACTCTGCACCCTCCACCTATCTTAATCTATTTTAGCAATCCTGATTCGGTCTCAACAGTTACAGGGTCAACTCTCAGCTCTGCTTGAACTTCTGAAGTTTTCTTCAGTAGTTACTTCATATGTGACTAAATTTTTATTCTAAAAATGAATATAATAAATAATACTATATATATCCACGGTCTTGGTGCTTTTCACTCGGGACAGGCAATGAGTGCCAGACACTGAGATCATCTGGCCTCTTTATTTCAAATAAGAAAGTCAAGCAGAAGATGCTGAACTGCTCTTCTTTTTAGCATCAGCTACTCCAAGAAAATGGATGGACAGCAGATTGTTCCTGATGTTAATGAACTCAAGAAGATAGGAACAGTCTACACTAAAAAATTTAGCATGCCCAGGAATGCTTCCCTGCGTTAAAATGATATCACTCATGCACATGAAATCCTAAATTCTTTGACACAAATCTGTCCTCTTCCTGCTAGCATTTTCCCTGTACAATTTCCTTTGTTTTAAGCCAGAACACATCCGGGGCTGTCCCCAGTAAGAAATGTGCACAACGTCACACTGTTTTGGAAGCTAAGACAGCCTCCACTAGCAGAAATATAGGTGATTCTGTGCCTGCTGGCCACAATGCTGTGCAACACTCCTAGTCTTTATTAGAACACATATAGCTATTTTTGACTGGCTGCAGAGGTGATAGTGATTTAAATATATATATATTAAGTCATCTGTGGCTTATTTATGAAGTTTTGGTATCACCTTTACATTCGTATTGAAAACAGTAGGTCTATAACCTGTGGTGGTTTAGTAACCTGTTGGATCACAGAAACAACACATTGTGATATGTTCAAAATTATGGATATTTCTTTCCTTGACCAAAGACATGAAAAAATACCTCTTTCATGTGAATCTTCAGTCTTACACGTTTAAACAAGACAACTTGAATCCTTTTATTATATGACCTTGATATTTTCTGCTGATAAATGTTAAGAAAACAGATGGAAATCTGCCAGAGACACCATCTTACAAGGTAAACCCCCTAATTAGCAGGGGACAATTAATTCTAAAATGAAGATGCCTGCAACCAGATCACTATGAACTGTGAGAGGAAAAAATATATTATTTGGAGATTAGAGCCAGAAATAAACTCTCTGTGTTGTCTGGTATGTTGGCTAAGGTATGGGGAGGGAGAGTAGAAAGGAATAAAACCAAGACTTAAGGCCTCCCAGTAAATCTTCCCACCTACAATAAGTTGTGAGCAAAGAGCACATTGCTCCATCTACTGTCATAAAACCACATCATCATAGAATAATTTTGATTGGAAGGAACCTGTGAAATCAGATGATCACATCCCTCAATAACAGCAGGGCCAACTTAGATCTGGTTGCTCAGGGCCATGCCCAGTCAACTTTTAAATATTTGTAATTTTGGAGAATTTTCCAGAATCTCATGGAACATGGTTCAAATAAATATTTGACCACCCTCATAGTGTTTTTTTTTCTTCTCAGTATCTACCTGTAATTTCCCTTGTTGCAACTCCTGTCCACTACCTCTCATCCTTTGATTGTGCACCTCCGAGAAGAGTTTGGATCATGTCATGCTCTCTCTTTCAGTTGAAGATAGCAAGAAGATCTACCTTGACTCTGTTCTTCCTAACATTGAACAAACCCAGCTCTCTCAGCCTCTTCATGTATGTCATGTGCTTGGTCATCTGTTCTAGTGTTTGATTAACTGTAATGTAAATGAGGGGTTTATTATGTTTAAGCAGAATTTCCTGTATTTTAATTTGTGACAAATGCCTCTTTAACTTTCATCGGGCACTACAGAGAAGAATGTGTCTTCATCTTTACCACCCCGCACATTGATCAGATCCATTGGAGCCTTCTCCGGTTTAAACAACCCCATCTCTCTCAATGTTTCTTCATAATAAGGTGCTCCATCCAATCCCTTAAACATCTTTAAAGACCTTCTATAGACTCTTTCCAGTATGCTCATTTCACTTTTGTATGGTGGAGCCCAGAACTGGACCCAGATGTCCAGATGTTTTTTACTAGTGCTTAGTAGAGGGGAAGGATCCCTTTCCTTTGCTTGCTGGTGATGGTCTTCCTGACGCAGCCCAAGATGCTGTTGGTCACCTTTGCCACAAGGGCGCATTGCTGGCTCATGGTCAACTTGTTGTCCACTAGGACCATCAGGGTGTTTCTGCAAAATTGATTTGTGGTCTGTTTGCCCCAAGACTGTGCTGTCAGATGAGGTTATTCCCCCACGGCTGCAGGACTTCGCATTTCCCGTTCTTGGATTTCATAAGATTCCTGTCAGCCCATTTCTCCATGCTGTTCAAGGTTCCTCTGAAGTGCAGACCTACCCTTCCAACTTGATATGATTCATTAATATTCGAAGGGTGCATATCAAGCAATCTGCAAATACTATAAGCAACCACTCCCTTTCTTGGAAGTCTTCAGTTTGATAGTGTCGTTAGCTACCAAGGACTAGAGGTAACACAGATGGGTCATAAGTTACCATCAAGTGGGTCATAAAGAAGAATACATTGGTAGCTCTTACTCTGTCACTTCCCTGTTTAATGTTTCTCAAGAGGTTATCATTAGAGTCTTTGTCCCTGCACATATCAATAATGTTCCAGAGTGGACAGGCAGAGATTGCAGACTCAGCACCCAAGTCCGATCAGTATCTGCAAACTATGTGCTCCTCTGCCACATCCCTTGTAGGACGTGATCCAACACCATCTTCTGGAGAAGGGTCCTTGCAGATGCCATTGCTACTATCACTTTACATGAGCATGCCAGAAGAAGATAATGATGTTACCTGCCTTGCCTATATAATAACCCCGTGGACTGGCTAGTCTGAGAACTGGATCAGTGGGCCTGCATCCCCATTGTCCATAAGGGCTTAAATCCATCTCAGGCTGAGTGTCATGTTGAATCTCTATTTCACTTATTATTCAAGAATCACTGAGCTGGACCAAAACAACAACAACAACAACAACAACAACAACAACAACAACAAACCAAAAAAAACCAGAAACTTATTTCCTGTTTGCCAACAAAGAAATTGTGAATGTCACTATGGAGACAACTGAAATCTCTAAACCCAGACAAACCAGGAAGGGTCTACTGACTGAACTATTTATTGCACAGTACAGGTACAGCATGAGGTCTGGCAGTAGGCTGAAAAAGGGTGACTATTCTACACTGCTACTTCAGACTGTAGAGAATGTGTGTTGAATTCCTTAGCACAGGATACTTTATGGAAGAAGGAAAATAAAATTATATTTGTGTGTCAGTGGATAGGAAAAGAATAAGCAGACAAAACACATTGTTTACACTGCTGAGAATTAATTGTAAAGGAGGAATGTAATTTTATGTCAGAAGGAAGAGTCATGAAAGAAGAATCCATGGTTATGAAACCAGGAGAGTGAGGGTAAAAAAAAATATCTAAAATAATCATCTCAGAGTTTTGCCTGTTTTGAACTAGGTGATTCTGTTAGTTTTTTCTAATACCCTTGCAATCAGTAACTCTGAACAGTTCATACAGTATCACAGTAAACATAACAAGGAGAAAGAACCAAATGCTGAAAAGTATTGTTAGCATACATACAGGGAAAAAAAAGACTAAAGAATCACTGATCATAGACAGTGGGATGTAGTTTCACACACATGCATATTAGGTTGACTTTTATATCCCCAACTTATACCTAAGACTCAGAAAATAAGTGATAATAGATCTTAGAGGTTTTAAGCTTGGCACCTGCAGTACCTCCATGAAGGCAGTAAGTAAGCCCAGAAATCCACTGAAGTTATTAAAGAAATTATTTAATTGCCATTTACAGGTCAGTCAGTCATCTGTAAAAAAAAAAAAAAAAAAAAAAGAAGAAGAGAAAGTAAAAGAAGCAGTGCATGGCAAAAGGCAAGGAAATGAAAAACAGCAGAATTAAAGTGTCACTCTCTTATGCTACAGGAACCAGGCAACTCTTTTTAGCCTGAGAAAAAGAGGGGTTCAAAGGTCAGCTGGTATTAAAACTGAACAATAATGATCTTACCGCTTATTCCAAGGGGTCCAATGACTGGGCAAGAGGCCAGGTTATCTTAGTAAGTAAAATATCTCAATTAGCTGCAAACTCTTTGCCAAGTTACTCAGACACATAATATGGCTCCCCCTAATTTCTTCTTGATCTCATTCAGTCAAATACCTTTTCAAATTTAACAAATGGGACTAGACAGAAGCAACTGGAGTCAAGCAATGATGTTAGACAATTTTTCTTTTCTAAGGAGGAAAGAGGGTTTTTCTTCTGCATAGAAGTATGGACTTCCACAAAGTACTGCTCAAAAATATAGAATTTAAATTTAGACAACTTTTTAAAGTTTCTAAATTTTGTTTCCCTGTAGGCTCAAAACCCTCAAATCTTTGAATCTGTTTAATGCTAAAACCTGTAACTGTTACCCTGCAGCTTGAGTGTTCAAATCCTGGGTCTGACTAGTAAAAAGCCCAGTTCCTTCCACATCACCCCAAGCCAACCTGAACCAGATTTTTTTTATGTCTTTTATCACACTGTAGCTACAAATCTATGGTCTGTTTTACACTCAACTTCTCTCTGTCTCCCTTTTGTTTTGACACAGCTATCTGTCTGATTGTGTCTTCATAAAATATTTTGGATTTACTAAAACAGAGTGCTTTGGCAGGAAAAAAAAATCTTCCAGCTCTTATGGACTAAAATCCTGTACGTAGACACTCTCAGTTATTGCAAGGTTTTGCTTTATGCTATAAATGTTTACAGAAGAGACTGCTGGTGCACAAAGAGAAAGTCAACATTGTTGATTAGAACAACTTTATTAACATTTAATTACACCTAAGGTCTCTCAGAATCTTGGGGTTTTTTTGCTTTTTACACTGTCAAGTGTCCACAATTGCATCTCTGACATTTACAGGGCTTGATTAATTTTAAACATTTATATTGCACCTGATATCTAGAGCTTTTTGTAGTAACTGAAATGCAAATGATGGTCTTGTCGCAAAGGATGTGCACGCAACATCATGAGGCCTATCTTCTGACTCTCATATCTCTGAAGAGAATGGTGACAGCAAAACACTTTGACATCACTATTCACTGTTAAGGAAGCTAAAGACTAAGCACAATTCGACAAGAGGATCTCAAGATGTCATGGGATTCATGCTTTTACTTAAAGGTGGAATGAGACAGAGAAACTGTCCATGTTCACAGTTTGTTTTCTGATCTTTCAGAAAACAGCAATAACATTTTCAGCTCTCTTGTTCCAGTGTGTAGCTCTCTCTATAGTTCCAAAGGCCTCTTTACTAATTAATCCAACTCTTGCTTGCTAAAAGTTAAGCTGATTATTTCTTCTGTTTTTCTTGGGAATATGAAACCAACTGATGATCAGCCTTGCAATAACAACATATGAATCCTCTCCAATGTATCAATGTTTTAAAGAATGGGGAAAAATGTATTTTTTTAATGATAGAAATGCAACTGGTCATGATTTGTTTTGATTCTTTAACAATTTGTAATCTTTGAAGACATAGTAATTTTTCAAATGTGGGAGTGATTTTAGAGAATGTGAATGCAGCCATTTCAGCATTTCCTAAGCAGAATATTTAATCTAGAAAGTGATGAAACAAAATGCTTCAGCATTTTCCCCACTGTCAACATTCTTTGTTGAATTATAATAAAATTTTCATATCCCACAAAACTATTTTTGTATATCCTCTTCCTGGATATCTTCCTAGTTTGCCTTAAATAACTGACGATTATCTTTAAGTACTTTCTTAGATCAGTTTTCCACATATCTTGTAGTAATTTATTATAGGCCACATGTTCCAAATTTCCTCATACACTCCCCAAAAGGGAGTGTCAAATGCCTTACTGAAGTCAAGGTATCTTCTGTCTCTTATTTCTTCATCTGATGGGTCACTCCCTTTCAAAGAAGGAAATTAAACTAATCTGAGATGATGTGCTCTTGACAAATCTAAGTCTTCTGTTTCCCCTCACCTTTAAGCATTGACAAATCGATTGTTTAATTACATGTTTGAGTATCTTGCTCGTTACTGTCAGTAGGCTGACTCAGCTCTAAATCTCAGGTCTTTATTCTTTCTTTATTCTTACCTATAACAAAGACCTAAACATGCTGTCTTCGGTTATCTTGAGTGTTAGCTGCATTGACATTCGGTCCTCATTCACTAACCTTGCTGAAGGACTTTGGAGTTTTGGTAATCTCATTTGTGACACGGGAAGCTATACTGGATAAGCGTAGTCCTTCTGTGTGTTGAGAAAGTGGCTTGACAGGCCTTTGGGTAGGTGATACAAAAGAGATGAGGGGTTTTTTATATAGTTTTGCTTATTTATTTGAAGAGAACCCTTGGACCAATTATCTTCTTCATTTTTTTTTTTTTAATTGAAGGCAAAGTATCGTGAAGGCCATCTGTAGTTTAGTCTTAAACTGAGCACCAGCCTGTTTGACGTCACTTGTGCTTTTTTTTTTTGGTTCTTTTTTTTATGGACAAATAATTTTTTAACTGATTTTGAAGTTCTATGTAACAGCTAACTCTTTTTGTTGTTGCATTTCTCTGTGACAAGTCTTCTATTTTCTCCAAAAGATCATTTATTTTTTTTTTAAATCTGGTTTTGAGGATGTGAAGCCTTTTCTTAAAAGATTTTCCTCAATTTAAAGGCAATTTTACAGATGTTTGTGTGTCTCTGTGTCTATGTCTATTGCTCATTTAAAGGAATCTTTATTGAATTTGTCCTCTACATTCAAGTCTAAATCATCCTGCCTCTTAACTAATTATTCCTTTAACTTCTCAAAAGGTAACCTTTGAAGTCATAAAAATATTCTTTTTTGGAGTCCAACTTTTGTTTGTCCATTAATTTAATTTAAAGCACTAATCTTTATGTCTGAGGATATTTCTTGTTATTTTTTTTCTATAAAGACCTTGCTACTTGATTAATATTAACTCTAAAACAGGATCTTCTTGTCATCACTCCTTGACTACTGAGCAAAGAAGCAGGATTTATTCCTTAGGCTACACCTAATGATAAAATACCCCTATAGCAGCAAAAGCATGTTCCTTAAAATGATGTTTATCTATAGTCGGCCCACATAGACTTGCCTCTTCCTGACATTTAGGTGTCTCATCCTTTTCATCTTACAAACTGTGCAGTAGCTAGAAATCAAACCACCTTTCCTGTCCTCCAGTCCTCTCTTCTTTCCCAATCCCTCCAAGTCTTTCATTATTCTGTGCTTGTGTGGCCAGTCGTGGGTTTGTCTGGAACTGACTGGCTCTATCAGATGTAGGGGAAGCTTCTACCAGCTTCTCACAGAAGCATGTGAGTGCGCATGTGAAGTGAGTACATACACATACACCTCCGTGTGTGTGAAAGATGCTCGCTCACATCTTTCTTTCCAAATACATACCTACGTGAAGGAGGTGATCATGTGTGTGGAGATTGTTTCCCTCCCAGTAGGAAAATTTCGCCTCAGAATGACTGGAGCTACACTGAAGTTGAACATGCAGTGGGAGAATAGAACCAAGACCTTTTTGGGTCATTTGGCTTGGCAGTACACCTTCCAGTTAGGCTAGTACCTGATGACTGGTTATATAAATGCAGGGAAAACTAAATAAAGATAAATGAAAATTGTGACATTGATGTCAATATCTGTGTTCCATTTCTTTCTAGACCCTCATCTCTATTTGCTGAAGAAAGGAAAGGATATTTAGATGTAGAGTTTGGGTTTGGCGAGTCCGGTATTTACAACAATGTGGACGTGTGACTGGAACTACCATTCCCTTTGAAAACTAACTTCTACTCAGAGCTCATTTATGGTACTGAAAAACATTATTTCCACTCAAGAAGGTTGAGCTGTAGACCAAAACTATTATTATTATAAAGAGTATTGCTTGTTACTATGTAGAGTTAAGAAACAACACTCAATAACCAGTGTTCATAAAGGAGGCATATCTGTAAGAGATGAGCAGTGTCTGGACTCGTCTCAGCTTCAGAGTGATTTTGTTCACTGTTTTAAGTGAGCTGTTATAAGTACATATAATGGACTTATGAGTTTATTTAGTCCTGAAGTGTATAGAGAGATGAAAAAAGGCAGACTCCCGTGTAATATAAAATGTACATTACTGTTTCTAGACAGCATGCATTATAGGACCTTTTAAAATATTTTACAATTGTTTTATATCTCTCCATTCCCAGCCTACGCCATCAATTAAGTTTATGTAAGTAAATGAAATTACGTTAGTGCTGAAGTAGTAAGGACTCTGTTTGAAGCCAAGTCTTTTCTTGGCCTTTGTGTGTACAAAACTGTTCCTTCATGTGCGTATGGCTACACATTTGACTGACCCCAACACCTGTGCAAATATGTGGTATTATGTGTGTAGATTATCACAGTGAATGTTTGAACGCCAGATCTCCCACTTGCATACTGGCGGTGTTGAATAGCAGGTCAAGTGTGGGTGAAAGTGTTTGCACTGCTGGGTATTGGAAGGTATATTTGTTAGTGCAACTTCACAAGTACATATAGGAACTGGCAGGTTGAAAATCAGGTCTCTCAGGCTGAGTGACAATGATTGCATTGGTATGGACATTTCAATTCACTGTGGAACTCCCAACACATCTTGATTCACTGTATATTGTCTAGGGTTAATTCAAACCAGCACATATATCTACACCTAAAATTATCTCACCTGTATCAAATTTGAGTTCCGGGAAGTAACAGTCTAGGCCCCTAGAAGGCTAGGCATTGTGCAGGAGCAATTACCTATTGTGCTGAATGTCTACCCCCTAGATACCTCCTACATGAACAAGATTCGTGCTGGAGACCATATGTAGAAAAGAAAAACAAAACCAACCAATCATAGAACCCACCATGTTTCACTTCAGCTCTTCACCTGCCTCACATAACTTCATGAATTCTCACATTTGCTCCCAGAACGTTTCCAGAGCTTATCTCTGTCTGCCTTTTCCTCTATCTTCAACATTTTGTGATTTTATTTCATTTAGGTGCTCAGAAACATTTTTAACAATGTAAAGACCAACTGATAAAAAGAGAACTTTTTTTTTTTTTTCCAAAAGAAAAAACACTTGACATTTAGAGGTGGCTCCCGGCCAGAGTTTTAGTTCTGAACTGTATTTAACAGTATGGATTGAGCTAACAGAAACTTTTTATTTCAGTGGATGCACCTTTAAAATGGAAGTGTTGATCAGATGTGTGAATTAGGACACCCTGTAGTGTATTTAGAGGCTCAGTTTGCGGTGTTTGAGAAGGTTAACAAAAGAAACTCAATTACTGTAAGACTAAGTGAATAATAAATTGAAATACCACGATTCCCTTTTAAATAAGGGAATTGAGGAAAGAGAGACTGTTACAGAAACTTTCCCTGCCTGACAATGGTGAGTTTAGGAGGTGTAGGTCACACCCATACAGATACAGGTAGTGACAGTACCTGTGAAAGCTTCTGGGTTTGGAAAGCAATGTAGAAGTGAATTGACTGAATGGAGAACGTAGTACTCTGAGACACAATTATACCACTTGTCCTAAGCCTACGTAGGCTTCTGAAAATGCCTAACACGTTAGGAACCTGCCTGGAAAACACCATCTACTACAACACTGTGAGTGTGCACTGCTGCCTTATCTCACTTGCACTGACAGCTTATTGCTGTCCTGTCCTGACTGCAGTTGCTGTGATCTGGTCACTTTGTGAGGAGGTATCTTCTGGCCAAGGACTGATGGGGCAGTCCTTTTAAGTCTGATCCCTTTAGGTCTGCCATATAGTCATTCAGAAAACCTTCTTTTCTAAACCCATTTATGCCTTTTGTGTGTGTGTGCACCCTGCATGTTCTGTACCAATTTCCATCTTCCCTGTTGAAGGACTATTTATGCCATGGAACATGGTATCAAGTGCCAGGTAAGACCAGCCTACAGCATTTCTTCACCTGTGGAGGGGAAAGCAGATATCTTTCTTGGAGCGGTGGGTATAGGAGCAAACAGCTGTCTGAGGGGATGAGATGGGTCACTGTGCAGTGACAGGGACATCTACATACACTGTATCTCCCAGCAAGTGTTTTATTAATTATTAAAGTATTTTTTTATTTTAAAATATTTTGTAAGCTTATAGTTTAAAGTTATTTTCTGTGTGATTTCTTACTTCCAAATAATTTGTAGGATTGCAAATAATTCACTGCAGGAGAAATACATCCCAACTCTTACCACTTCTCAATGTTGTTTAAGCAAATTGCTTTAATGAAAAATGACACTCTTATCAGTGTCGTAATTACATTTTTAGCAGCCTAAAATACATGTAAAAATTGGTTCCAGAAAGAAAACTAGAGCTCTGTAAATAATTAACCCAGAAATTATATATTTAACATACATAATATTAAGCAGTAGGAGAGAAATTACATTTATACACATTTACCAAAAGAAGTCGAGCACCTTTTTGACTGAGTGATCGTCAAACATCTACAATTTTGTCACAAGTTTTCTAAACCTGTATCTAAGTGAATTTTCAGCAAATTCATTTTAAACTTTGAATGCTGAAGGCAATTTATCATTCATACCTGAAGAGAGTTGATTTTCTAAGACTTGTATCTTCCTGTTCAATTAACTTTAAACCTGGTACTTATTGAACACGAAGGGATCTTTGCCAAACTCTGCCAAACAATTTGGTGACATCAGCAGATGTGACAAATCCTGTAACTGTTCCATCTCCATCCCTCTTCTTTATTTTTATACAAAACTGTAGTAAGCAACATGTTTTTCATTTGAGCCAATTCTAACACTTGAACTTTAAATACCTAAGAAAGCAGGAATTTTTGTTTGGTTTCAAACTCATAATCTCTTTACAATGCCTTTGCTTCCTGACTTGTAAAGAATGAAGCAGATGTGTATTTATGAGACTACTTCTTCTTGAGACAAGTTAAGGACTGGCTTCCAAAAGTTATGATCTGCTTTGGTTTCTTGTCTAGACATATTTTTAAACTGGAAGAGAGAAAAGGAATGTTTATTGTTTTTTATAGTATGTCAATGTTTTGATTAATGGTGTATTAAATTAAAACAAAACAAAACAAAATCAAACAGTAACCCACCTACTTGAGACAAGCAAAGCTGTGTTCTACAAGGCAAGGAGTTTATCTCTCACTGCAACAATCTGATATTCATGTGAGGTTCACAGACTGCTGACTGACTCTGATCCTGTCAGAGATCTGTCATGGTGAAACAGATCAAAAGGGAGTGGCTGATAATTTTGTCTAAGTACGCAAAATAAAAAAAAAAAAAAGGCTGCTGCCTTAAGGTCGTTGACAATCTCCCCTGCATAGGACAATTTTACTGAAGAAAATTTGATATCCAGATTTCTCCTGAAATTTTTTTCCACATGCAATGCCTCTCAAGAAATTTCCACTGTCTGTCTTCACATATAGAAAGAAGTTCACTTCAGGCTTTTTTTCTGGACATGGTGTTTTGCTTCAGCCAATACTTGAAAAACCAAACAAGAAAAATGCAGTGAGGCATGATGAGAAAATCTCCAAAGATTTAGAACGTGGGTTCCGAAAGTATGGTCCAGATGTAAATTGTCACTGACATATAGACCTTAATGGAATTACACTGATATATGTCAGCTGAAGGTCTGACTCAGGATGTTCATAGGAATATTTGAATATGAGAAAGCAGGCATCCAATTGAGTATAAATTAATTTTTGTGGACAAACCAGATCACACTCATTTGGAAAGGAGCCCCAAGTAGTTGGCATTGATTTTAAAGGCATTTTTTAAGCACCTTTTATAGGTCCTGATTCAAATCCAATGAAGTCAGTGGAACAACTTCCCTTAATGGATTTGGAATCAGGCACATCATGAAAACTGTTTCACCATATGGTTGAATGACATTTAAGTTCACTCATCCTGTTTGAAGAATTCTTTATTCAGCTACACACAGCTTGAGGTTCTCAGTTCTTTAGTCATTTTTGGTTAATTCTGTTCTTATTTGGAAGTAGTGGAATGGGAAGAATTCAGTGAACTTTTTAGGCAAGGAAAAATAGTAAGCATGCTGGAGTTGGCTTGAGTTATGACGGAATGATCTTTTTTTAAATGCTAATTTCATTACAGTTGCCCAAACACTGATACAAAATATAATATTGTGGTTATGCTAAAGATTGAGAAAGAAGGCGAACGTACTTTTTTTTTCAAATCTATTTTCTATTGAAAGGAGCAACACAATAGAACCCAGACCCTACATTTTGAAAGATTGTGTAAGATCATTTCTGATGTTCATGGCACCTGTATTGATGAGCCACATTTATTAGGGGGTGATTATCCTTCAAAATTATAATAATGCACCACTAGAAATATTGTTTTCATTTATTCTTAATACTCTTAATACTGTAATAGTGACAGACGTTATGGGGGACTATTCCAAGAAGATCAGTATTGAGACGTCTTTGTATATAAAGTTTCTGAGCATCAGCCCATCTTTGGCAGCTTCAAATCTCCTGTGAACTGATGAATCTCCGAAAAGAAAAACTGGTTATTACTGGAAAGATCAAATATGAATGGAAAATAAATAAATAAAACAATTGTGCGCACAAAATTCATGTCTGGAATTTGTTTTTCCATGTTGCAAGGCGTTAGTTAGTCTAAAACTAAAAATAAAGACAAGCTGAAAAGAATCCTAATAGTGTGGTTTCTTCTGAGCTGCAAATTGACACAGACATTTTAGGGGGGAGGGAGGGGAAAGTGAGGCAAACCATCTACCAGTGTGAAACACTGAACATATGCTGCAATTGATATATGAATCCCCTTACACTGGCAATAACTTCCTTAGTCAGCAGAGGTGGATTTAAAATGCAGTTGATTCATCTTAGTTTTTGCTGTCAGACCATTGCAATTTCAAAGGCATGGAGTTATGCACATGGAATATCTTATTGTATAATGGAAAACAAGGCCTGTGGCAATAAAATATTTACACCTACACACACAAACATTTTCTTAAAAAAAACCAGACAAGCTCCTTCCCCAACCTCTAATGCAACAGCCAGTCGAATAATAGCAAAAGAAAAGGAAAAGAAAAGAAAAGGAAAAGAAAAGAAAAGAAAAGAAAAGAAAAGAAAAGAAAAGAAAAGAAAAGAAAAGAAAAG
>JAAGNO010006620.1:0-44539 GCA_033439905.1 Ceryle rudis | reverse complement strand
TTATTTTGGTTTATAATAATAAATAATATAAATAAATAAAATAAATAATATAAATAAATAAATAAATAAATATAATAATGTCAATTATAGACCAAGTTGCACTTATTTTGCTTTGGTCTCACTTGTATGTGAGAAGCTTTAGGAAACAAAGACCTCAAAATATTTGGGAAAGGGAAAAAAACAAACACAAGGAATGTGGTAATCAGTCACATATATTCACATGCTACACAATAAAAAGACATCTCAAGAAATACCTAAACACTGACTTTTAAAAATAGTTCTCATTTTCCTCAGCTATCACTTAACAAATCCTCACCCATTTAGAATTCCAGTTTCAAATGCACAGACACAGTAAGAGTCTCTGCACAGCTCTCTTCAGCCTCAGAACCTATCTACAGATGTCTGGGCAGCCAGAAGGCATTGCTTTGAAGGACTTTACATACCTGAAAGGAATCATTCTTATGTGCAGTTATTTGATCCATTTTTTTGATATGAACTCTGAAATTACATATACAATTATGTCACGATCAGCTCTACCATCACATATGCTATATATTTAGTAATACTGTTAGATATGCTGGATAGACAAGAAACCTTTTTCTTTTCTGTATCTTTGTTAGTATGTATTGGCAGATCCAATGAAAGAAGTCTGTGCTTTTTTATGAATGCTTTGTGTTTGGTAAAGTCAGTGGACATGTTATCCTTTACTTCCATGTATATAAGTAAATTACAATATGAAGCTTCAATTAGCAAACAAATATTGTTAATGAGAATAAAAAAAGAGGAAAAAATAAAAATAAAAAATATATATATACTTAATATAATTATTTTCCTATTAGTGGAATTCTTGTAAATCTGTAAATTTGTGTAAAAATGTCTGGCTACATCTTATTTGCTAAACCATCAGGTATTTGTACACATGGGTAAGATCCCCTCTGAGCCTTCTTTTCCCCAGACTGAACAGTCCCAGTGCTCTCAGCCTCTTCTTTCTTATAAAGGCAGATGCTCCAATCCCTTAATCATTTTATCAGCCCTTCACAGGAAATACTCCTATATATCCTTGTCCCTTTTATACTAGAGAGCCCAGCACTGGACACAGCACCCAGATAGGTGTAATCAGCGCTGAGCAGAAGGGAAGGATCACCTCAGTCAACTTTTTGACAACATTCCACCTAATGCAGCCCAAGAGATAATCAGTTAAAGACAGGAGAAAAAGGAGAAAAAAAAAAAAACCAAAGCCAAACTTTTTTGGTCTTGAAATTTTAGCTCATTTCCATATTAAGGAAGACAAAATGTCAACAATCTTTAAATACAGCTGTTCAAATAAAAAAAAATAAAAATGGAGTGTTTAAATAAATTCCTTTACTAGTTTTAGTGTATTATATTAATTAAATTATAGGTTTTAGCAGTGCCAGTGTGTTAACATTTGCACGGAACTAAATACTTATTTTCCATTAAAGATAGAAAAGAATGGGTTTGAAGCACAATTATTTCCATCTTACTGTTATCTATCTTAATATAAAGATTTATGAACAGAGATAATTAAGAAGTGAGATAATCTTCCTCTATAGAGATAATACTAAAGTTAATTTTTTTAAATAATGATGCTAACCCTACAGTGACACATACAGTTCTTGTTAAAACTTGGAACTGAAACCAAGCACTCTGCAGAATGAGACCTTTTTAAAGTAAACAACTGAAACCAAGAAGCTTCATTAGTTTTAAATCCTGTTTTCTCATTAGGACTACAACTGCTTGCCAGTTGGAAGTGATAAGGGTCTAAGAAAGGAATTTGTTTTGCTACTACTTTAATTTTTATTTGTCATCTTGCCAAAGTTTACTTGTTACTGCAGCCATGGTCCTGAGAACAGATAGGACTTGGCACTACTTACTGCAGTAAAGAATGCCTCTTGTCAAGCCTTCTTGAAAAAAATTAGTGCCAGATCAATTTGCCAGGGAGCAATCCATACTCTTTTCTTGGTTTTCTTTGTTTAAGTTTCCTATCATATTCATCCTAGGAGAATAATGTAGAAAATAAACCTATTCTAAAATATGATGAGAGAAGCAAGAGGCTAACAAATACAACAATCAACTTGAGAAACATACCCAGTTATTCAGGGGATGATAATCCTATTTCATAAACAATTATGAAATATTGCAATTTGGTTTTATGTCACTTGGAACAAGGCAGAGACATTTATCCTTTTTCACCCAGGAAAAAGAAATAACAGATCTCAAACTGATATACCAAGAAGCCCAGTTGTTTCTGCAACTTCATTTTGATGTATGAATTAAACTATGATGGAAATTTGCATTTGGATATCTTACTTCTCAATGAAGTGCTTTTTGTTGGCCTTCTGTGTGAAGGAATATTGAGCAATGGAAGCACTGCCTGGTCATAAGTTACCTATGTTTCTCCCTACAGTAGGAGAATTGTATGCTAGGTTGTTTCCTAATGCAACTGATTTGTCTCCTTCAGCTATAAAAAGAAATACTAGATCTGCTTTAGTTTTAACTTCACCAATTCCTTCTGCCATGAAACAGGATGCATGACAAGAGATAAATATGCAAATACCCTGTCAAATAAGGTCACACCTTACTGCCAGAATAGCCATTTCATTTGGGAACATTTAGACATAGGATAATACACCAGGAACCCAGTAGCCATCTCTCTAAGCCAGGAAATTTAGAAGCAAGGCAAAGCTAAACCTATTCTTGTGAACAGTTTGTCTGGCACATAGATTAGCTGGCCCTGAGAAAGTAGCTTTTCTCTCCATAGGAAATACATTTGTCCCAGCTTTGCTGGCATTTTTTTCTTCTCCCTCAGCACCAACCTTATATTCATAATTTTATTCTGATCTTAATCAGGAAAATGTTGTTGTTGTTCTTGTTGGTTAACATGGTACAATGACAGATAATATCTTCAGATTCCTAGCAGCTATAGTGAAGATCAACATGAAGTCTTACAATCTATTAAGATACCTCTACAGTTCAGTGATTGTTCTCTCATACTCACCCTTCTCTGCTTCTTAGAGCTTGTTGTTAATATGTGTTCATTGCTGCTCAAACAAATGCGCACTGCAGAAGTCTTAGCTAACCAAAATTATGTTAGCATAAAACAGATATTTATATGTAACATGTAACATGTTTTTCACCTATACATAGCACCTAATTAATAATTAATGGACTAAATAGTAGTAGTGGAAATAATAAAAATCCTGCCTTAACAGGTTATATTTATAAAAAAAAAATATCCTTTGTTATACCATCTGACATAGCTGAAAAAATGGACAAAATTTAAAGCACAAAAGGCTTTTCATTAAAAATACATTTGAAAAATGTCAGTGTTGTTACCACCTACAAAAGTGATTATGATGCAGTTAGACAAACTATAAGATGTCCCAAAATAAAAAAATTTCCAATTTTCCAGCCTGACTAGGCATTTCAGTCTTTAGTTGTCAAGCCTTGTATATTACAGATCCATACATCTCAGGGATGAGATCTGACAACTTTGATGGAAATATAACATACATTTTATTCCAAGCATCTAGAATGTCATATTTCAAATTTCTCTAAAAAAGGCAGAGTCAGCCAAACTACTGTAATGTCCAGCTTTATGAGTTCTAAACTCAAAGGTAGAAGTCATTGAAGGCAGAGGGTGATGAAGAGAAAGAAAACTTTACTTAACTATGTACTCAGAAGAGAACAGACAGTCCAGCAAACTTTGGGAATGCACTTTTGAAATATTTTTTTGCTCTTCGTTATGGCTAGGACAACTGGGTGGAAACTTTCCTTCTACAAAGCAAATGTACCAGTTGGGAAGACATGGTTGAGAATTTCAGAGTGAGTGGTAACTAGGGTGATGGTGGCAATGAAATGAGAGCTTTCATGGAACTTAATACAGAAAGAAAAAACGTATCAAAATAATAGTTATAAAAATGAGGTTATATACTTTGATAAACTTTATTTATTGGCAAATTGTAATAATGGATCAATCTAAGAAAACAAAGGTGGAATAAATTTTATTAAAAGTGCAATAAAATAGCATTGAGGCCAAAAGATTAGTTCCATATACAACTCAATCAAAAAGATCAAAAGATGAATGCAAGTGTTTACCACAAGCTCTGAAAGCAAAAAAAAATCAAATGAGGCACAAAGATGTAACAATAACTAGAAACAAATAAGTAGCAGGAGGGAAAGCTAGAACTGGACTGATGTGCCACTCAATGGAGAAGGAAAGCTACTGATAGTTGATGCCAAAGATATGAAGTCATTTTTCACATCACTTTTTATTCAGAATGTTAACTGAACTCAGACATTTATGACAATTAGTACCAGTGGCAGAAGGAAAAGACCTCAGTCTGATAAAACCAGAAAAGGTTAGTAAGGTTAGTTAAATAAATTCAGTGTACTCAAGTTGACTAGCAATTTGATTATAGGACATTTAAGCATCTGGCCAATGAAATTTGAGAAAGGCATGGCCAGACTAGAGAAGGTCAAAATGAAGACCACAAAGGTGATCAAACATCCAGAAAACGTGCCACATGAGGAATAACTGAAAGTGTTCCATCTTTTCTCCCTGGAGAAGACTCAAAAGGCCCGCTAATTAAAGAGCAGCTACAAAGAGAATGAAGCCTCTCATTTCCCTAGGAGTCACATGGAGGAAATAAGTGGCAAAAGGTAAAATTTGTACCAGGAGAGGTTTAATCTCTACATAAGAAAAACTTTTTTTATGGTAAGAACAAGCATTCAGCAGAACAACCTCCCCAGAGATGGGGTAAAGTCCCCATCTGGAGCTTTCCAAGATGAAAGGTGAGTGACTCGGACAGGGTGCTAGATAACCTCATCCAGGTTCCCTTTCACGTTAAAGCTCGAACCAGATGATCTTTCAAGGTCCCTTCCAACCTGGTCTTATCTATGATTCTAAAATTATTTGATCCTATGAGTCTATAAACCTCAGTTTCCCTGTGATTATCTTTGCAAACTTATGAAGGACAGATGAGCTTCCAGAGGACTGGGGGAAAAGCAAGCATAACGAAGGAGGGCTACAAAGATGATCAGAGGAGTGGAACACCTCTCCTAAGAAGACAGGCTGAGAAAATTGGGCTTGTTCACCCTGGACAAAAGAAGGCTCCAGGGAGACCTTATTGTGGCCTAGCAGTATCTGAAGGGGGAGTACAAGAAAGCTGGGGAGGGGCTTTTTACAAAGGCCTGTAGTGATAGGATAGGTGTAATGGTTTGAAGCTGGAAGAGGGTAGATTTAGATTGGAAATAATAAGGAAATTTTTCACTGTGAGGGTGGTGAGACACTGGAACAGGTTGGCCAGGGAAGTTGTGGATGCTCCATCACCAGATGTGTTCAAATCCAGGTTGGATAGGTTTTTGAGCAGCCTGGTCTAGTGGGAGGTGTTCCTGCCATGGAAAGGGGGTTGGACCTGGATGATCTTTAAGGTCTCTTCTAAACCAAACCATTCTATGAATGTCTTTTAAAAGGAGTATTTGGGAAATTAAAAAGATTCATATTAATTTAAATTTTGAAAGAAATACTAGTATTTTAAAATTAGACAAAAAAAAATATTTTTAATTATTTCAATTGTGACAAGGAACTAAGGATTAGAAAATAGAGCTTCATTAAAAGCCTGTCTGGACAAATCCTAATTTTTTTACATGAGAGGGTAACACCATTAGATGGTGACAGAATTGTAGGAGTGGAACAAAAACTACAAAAAAACCCCAAACACAGATACTCCTGTACAGATGATATTAGTCAACAGAGAAATGCAAGATAGCACATGTAGGAAAGAAAACTCTGAACAAACCCAAGATGTTGAAAAATCAGTGAGGTAGAATCAAATGGTTAGAGTAGATCAAATCTGTAAACAAGTTGACAAATGAAATTATGTTGCTGAAAAGCCATGCTGGCATGAGTAAACAACAGTACAGCATGTAGGAACACAAAGTAATCTTTGTTAACATTGGTAATGCTCAGATAAAGTACTATAGAAAGACGTTGACTTGCTAAGCAAATCACACAAGAGATTGATAAAAACGATCAAAACATGCTGACAAATGCCTGAATGATCTGGAATTGTTATCCTAAAGATTAAGGAGGGATATGATAGCTGTTCTGAATCTTGTAAAAAGCTCCTTCAAATGGCTTATTTTTTTCATATTTATAGTGGAAAAGACAAAAAAAATACAGATCTAAGTTGCAGAAGAAAAAATCCCTATAAATTAAGAATTAGGAAAAAAACTTTCTATTGGTAATGCTAGTGAAAGAAGAGAGATTGTAGAGTCCTCATTACTCAAGGTCTTTAAGAACACATTAAACAAACATCACTCAAAACCAGCAGAGTTTTATGTTGGAGAGAAAGCCATTTTTGATTTCTTGAATGACACTGAAACTCAAGAAGTCATCCCAATTCTTCAGTCTATACCTATATACGCTACTTAAATTGGAAAAGGACTACATATTAAAGTAAAATTCTGATAACTTCAAAGGATGATATTCTTTGTCATACGGAATGTATGTACTTTGTTGCTAACTTGAGAGATTTTCATAGGAATAAAAAGTACTAACATGAAGCTGTAGTGTAAGACTGGACTGTTAATTTGGGAGTGTGAAAGTTTCTTCATTCAAGTATGTTGAAGTTAGCTTCCACAAACCTAGTGAAACTCATATTCACACCTTATGGTAATATGAATGTCCTGCTGCAATTACCAAATATGTAAAGATAGAAAGAGGGAAATTTATTAGGTTGCCTAGTGGTCAGGTAGTTGATACAGCTCCCTGCTCCAAAGAAAATCCAGTTGCTTCTGCTTTTTTCAACAGATCTAAGAAGAGAGAATAAAGGAGTTCCTCATATCAGCAAAATCTCCAGTGATTTTGGAAAGTGGGGAATTCTCACCTGAGAAAGGGTAAAAAAAAAAAAAAAAAATTAGGAAGGATTTAGGTATGTATCTGAGTAATTTAAGGAATGTTCCCTCATTTTAGTGCCTTAGTATTTTATGGTTCATAGTACTATTCATATTTTCTTTCCTTCTCTTTTATTTTCTTTCCCCACCTTGCAAAAATGGTAAGTTTTAGCTTCATATGAATGAAGAGCAGGAAAGAGTTCAAAATCTCTAGAGGTTTGAAGGGTTCTTCACATTAACTTCTTTCCACATGACATATGTTTTTTGTGCTATCTTTAGTGATGTAAATGGGTTTACCTCAATGTGGTTTTCCATTATGTAACACCACTAGGCTGTTCTACTTTACTTCAGACTTATTTATCGCCACTTGCTAATATTGCTGGTTGTTCAGACATACACAACATGTATACAAAAAATTCTGCATATGAAATAGAAGCCTTTTTGTGCAAGAAAAAGCTTCTGGATGAAGTTTCACAAAAAATAAACTACCAAGCTTCGGTGTTCTGTAATTGAAGTCAATGGACAAAAAAATCTTAATAATTTCACTTAACTCACTAAGAATGGTATTAAACTTGCAATAGGAAAAAAAAAGAAATTACATTCCCCAAAGATCCTAAATGTAGGAAATAGATAACAGTCACACACATTAGCTCTGATATTTGTGTCTAGAAGCATATCATGGTGACGACTCCCACATATTAATAAAACAGATGCATTAACAACTGCTTTCAACTTTGAATGCTTGTCTTCAGAGGACTTGCCCTTGAAAAAAACAACAGTTCAAAAATTTTTGATCACAGTACTATTTGATAATCATAGTTTGCTGTTGCGGTTTAGGCCCAGCCAGCAACTGTGCACTTTGCAACTGCTCCCTCACTGCCCTCCACACATGCCCCACATGCACCCCACTGCCCCATGGGATGGGAAGAAGAATCAGGAGAAAAAGACAAAACCCTGTGGTTTGAGATAAGGAGAGTTTAATAGAACAACATAAGGAGAGGAGAAACAATGGTAATAACAACAGTATTAATGAAATAAGGTATAATACAAGTTATATAAACCACAGAGCTCACTGAAAACTCCTGACAGTGCTGCACACAAAACCCAAATGCCTTCCTGAGCTAGCATCCCCTTCCCCTTTTATTGTGGGCATGCTGTCAGTATGGCATCGAATATCCCTTTGTCTGGTTTGTAACTCAGAACATTTGCAATTTATTTTGTCCAAGTCACTGGCTTTCAGAAGCCATTTAGAAACTTGCAGTATTTGAAAGGACAATTTGTCCATTACCTATCAATTTAGCAACACAGTCACAAAGTGAAAAAAAAACCCCAAACCTCTGAGAAGTCTTGACAATTTTTGTGAGGGAACAGTTCCACTTCAGTTAATTCAAGCTGTCATTAAGGACACTTCAGGTGATCAAATTGATGTCCCAGTAAAAAAGGCATACAATCATATAGGCCCTTTTATGAAATTTAAGAAAATTCATATGGGAGCTCGATAGGAAAATATTATTTTTTACATCAGAAAAATAACACTCAATTTTCACAACATTCAACAACAGACTCAAGGAAGACCAGAATGACATGATATGACAAAGCAAACTACGATCACTCCTGACTTTAATATCGGGTTTACATTACTAGTCAGTACTTAATAATTTTTACAAAGGTATAGTCACCTAAGTAAATCAGTAATGAATGCAGAGAGGAAATCACTATTTCTTATCATTTCTAACATTCTCAAAAAAAGCATAAGAATGGTATCACATTTATACAGCACTTTTCATTCAAAAGAATCCTGAAGCTTTTATCCAGTGTTTTCGAAGAATAACTAAAAATTGAGATTCTCAACTGAATGCAGGTTGAAAGCTCAAAGCATTTGACTCATAGTAATATAATGCAGCAATTCATAGAGAAAAAAGAAACCAGAGCAACATATATAATTTTGTCACGTAAGGAACAAAGGTCTATTTGCACAGTAAATGTGTAATAGGATTTGGAGGATAACAGTTCCTTCACAGTGTCTTTTACTGCCATTCACTGAAAAAACTTGTTTTTCTGAGCCTTCCTATGAGTAACCATAAGTCTTGTCCTCCAGAATTGAGAGACCTGCAACTGGTATCTATGGCCACTGCTACAAAATAAAACAGGGGCTGACGCAGCTCTCTGGCCTTTAAGCTAAGTGGCATCTATAGATTAAATCACAATAAAAATATTCTGTTCATTTTTTTGCACTCCCTAGCATTAACCTGGTCTTGAGGCAAATAAATACAAAAATATAAATCCCAATATATTTCCACCCATGAAAAAAGAAAGATACACTTGAATATAAAAGCAAGCCTGAATATGCATTCAAACCACATTCTAATCCAGAAGTGATGAAAAATTTCTTTTGTTTTCCTATTGAAAAGAACAGCCTTTTAGGTGAATACGTAGGAATTACTAGTAAATAATATGGTCTAGTTTTACTATTTCTTTTGGTTAAATAGAAGTATTGCCATATTAACCTAAGACATAATTAAAGAGAGTAGTTGTGAAGTTGGCACCGCTGATCTTGAAAAGAACACATTAGCAATATTACTTCCTTTTTGCAATTGGCACAATTACCATTGTATGTTGTCACAGCACTTTAAATGTATATCCTTCCATTCTCTAGAAGCAGTTAGTATTTATTGTGTTGTTGTATAATAGCTTTTCCTTTTTATCTTTGTCAACAAATTGCTATTCTTAAAAGTCTAAGCCTAGGAAGAGTCCAACTGCAATGCATTAGTACAGCTCCAACTACATTGAGAAAAGGCTGGTTTTCCTGATAACACTGCAATTACTGCCTGTAACAGTCCTGACCAGCATATCAGCAGCATCAATGTGCAAGTCACTAAACTAGTCTCAAAAATCCAGTAGTAATTATAATTTTCTATTCTAGACACAAATAAATGATCAAATATTTCCTTGTAATTTTCAGCTAATAACTTCACACATGGATTCTTATAACAAATTCCTTATGTGTTTGCTCGCGAGTATAATTTGCTTAATAAGGCATCTAAAATGTAGTGCCCTTTTTATGTTCACTAGGACAGCAGATTTTGAATACTTATGAAACAAGTAAATTATGACACTAGCAAAAGCTGAGTGCGGTCTTTTCAATGCAGATGACGTTAAAGGCATGCTGGTCTTCATCCCTTACCCTTTCCCTGCCTCCCCCCCTCCCCCCCAATAAAAAAAGACTGCCAAAAGTACTTGTCCAACATCAGGTACAATTGTCTCTTGCACGGACCTTAAAGAGAATCTAATATTTTTATGTTGATATTTTCTACTATCATTCTTCTTGTACGTTGCTACTATTGATCCCTGCAATATATTATTCTTGCAATTAGTATTCTCCAGTAGTTTTGTTTGAAATTCTTGCCTTCCTACTTAATGGTGTTTGGGTTTACGCAACCAGCTATTAAACAAGCCATTCATTTGGTATGGGCAAATGGATCTTAATAGTTCTTGTTTTGATCACTGTTTTGAAAAGCAAAATTGAAGTTGGCATCCGAATTTTTTCTTTATTTTAGAGAAAAATAATGAAACAAAGTTCATATTCAGGAAAAGGATTTTAAACAATGGTAAAACACTAACTACTCCAGGGTTTGGTTTTCAAAATATTGAGTAGAAAATGATGGTCTTCTATCTCTTCTTATTACAGTTTCATGTATGGCAGTGTTATCAATGTAGTGGTCAAAACCCTGAAAAGTTCTTCAGGCTAAAAAAAAGCAACACCAGAAAACCTCAGGTTGAGACCAAGGACCCTCTCACCAACAAAATGCAACTCCTTGACATATATGCTATGCATTGAAAGACCGATAGATTTGTTAGACTGGGTTTACATCAAAATGTAGATGTATATTCATTAAAAGAACATTATTTAAAAATGCCAAATTCAAACCATAGTATGTTTGATGCTACATGGTACTGACATATTTCTATAGAGCCTGAATGACTCCAAATCAGGTGAAGAAGCTTGAAAAGAGAGTTCAGAAAAATGGAATTTGAGATACTTACGAAATAATCATCAGTTACCTACATGTTTAGTCAGAATCAGACAGACATATACTCTGTATTCTGATCTACCGCATGAAGCAGACAAAATAATTACATTCAGTAACTCTTACACCATGACCTTAATTTCTAATACAGCTATACTACGGTACTTAAGAATACAACTAATCTTCAACCAATTTCAGTTTTAAAATTTCACATAATGAGAAGTCCTCTAGCTCTCTAGGTACATTTCCCAAAGGTTAATTATATTCTTTGTTACACTATATTTCTCAGCTGAATTTGTTTCTCTTCCATTCCTAGTCATTCAAAGACACATTAATATTCACTTTATTTTCTGCATTACTTTTGCATTTTGTCTGTATTATATATATGTACTTGTGACTATATTTGATGGCACCATCTGAAGTACCAGGCTGAAAACATTTTGTTGGCTACAGCATCCAAGGTGCCACATTCTTAATTAAGAGCTAGTCAGTCAATTTTGTTGGGTATAAGCAATAATATATTCTTATCAAAACAGTCACAAAGTTAGACTATAAGAAGGTGAAATTATTCCCTGACTCCTCCTTTTTTGTACATCTGTTGAAATAGGATGATTATGATAACAAAAGTTTTTTCTCTTGACTCAGCATGAGTGTATCAGAATGTATCATATAATCACTAAATAAACAACTATATTGCAGTTCAGTGAATTCCCCTCAGTTCATAAACTACAACTGTGGAATCATTTTTATTAGTTTTATAAAAAAAAAAAAAGCCAAAAACTGGTAATAATTCTACTTTTTAAGCTAATCTTAGGACAAAACTTGAATTTAATGGATAAGAAAGAAACCTACTCAGAAACCAACTGAAAAAGGTAGCCCTCCTATGAAAAAATATGTACTTAGAACTACATTTGAAGATATCTACTGTACTGGGAAGAGCCATTTAGGTCAGAAGAGGTATTTCCCTCTATCACAGAACAGTTCTTTTATTCTTGCATATTTTTCTTGCACATTTCCTTTAGAAGTATTTTAATAGGAATAGTTGAAATTTTTAATATTTTAATTTTATGTCCCCTTGTATATTGAATCATTACATTCTCAGGCCTGTTAAGAATCAATGTATGAATGGAAAAGGCTGTGACAAATTTTCTGCTTCTGGATAGCATTACTAGGATTATTCTGTTTTCCGTCCCTTCCTTTCTCTTTCCATAGATCATTTCACCCCTTCCAAAAAAAGAGTTATGCATTTCCACTAATAAGGGAGGTGGTGGCTGAGAAGAACATATGAGTGATGTGGAGGTGTTGGTTTGATACATTAGTCTGAGCTTGCTGTCCAGGGAGAGAAAAACAATTTTGCTATTGCCAAATTAAAAACAGTAGTTAATGAGGAACCAAATATTGGCACTACCAGAGAGATGCTTCCAGCAAAGAGTAGAGAAGGGCAATGGTTATGTCCAGAAAATGTTCTCTCTTATCTTTAAAGGATTTTTTTCATTGAAATGTCTAAAAATAAACAATTCAAAATACATTTGAGTACATCTCAATCTATGCTTAGACCAAGTATCACGTAGCCTAACCAGAAAAATAAACAGATGCGTGTATCTTCTTTTTTTAAACATGTTTGACTTTAAAATAAATTAAGACCTTCACTGTCATTCCTAGGACAGAGATAAGAAAAGAATTAGTCATTTTATTCAGAAGTGTTTCTGCTGGTCTTGGAACTATTTAAAAGAAAAAAAATTCAATTTTTATAAATTATCTTCATTTTATAGACAATTAATTTTCATTTAAATGTAAAATTCTTACTTACTTTTAGGACCAATACCTTTTTTTTAAATGCTAATGTTTCAATTTACATTTAGCTGAGATATTTTAGTTGTACTTTTGCAATCTCCTCATCAATCACACAACATTTGTAACAGTGATGCTCTGAAGCATACATTTCTGAAAGAATAAGTGGAAGTTTCAACAACTGTGAATACCACAAAACTTCTAGTTTTATTCAAATAAGAAAAACAATTTAAAATCACAGCTTTCCTGTATCTTAAATTAATTTCAATTTTCATGCTAATGAGGCTTGACACAAACAATAACTAAAGATGTAATTATTACCTGCTAGAGAACAAATACTTTCCATATATTAACTGTATGGTGGGAGTTTTCAGAGAATCTCTCAAAAAAATCAGGTTTTTTAGGTCTTGTCCCTGGAATATGAATTATTAACAGAAGCACAAAGTTCATCTCAACCCCTTCCGTAGTATACCACTGTCTAGGGTTCTGTAGGGTTTCCTCTTTACCTCTGTATGGCAGAAAGTGACTATACAGCATAACATTTCTGGTTTGGATCCTACTGCAAAATTGCTGCTTCTTTCCACAGCTTCCTTCCTGATAATATCTAAACTGTTAGCAAGTGACACCTAATTCCTTCCTAGTTTCAGGAAAAAAAAAAAAAAAAAAAAAGGATTACTTTCAAAGGGAGTAGACTGGATACTATTAAAATAAAGTTATTTTTAAAATATATGGTAAGAATATGGCCCAATGTATGTACCTTCTGCATGTTTTCTTTTTTCTTCCTTTTTAATTGTGTTGTGTTTTTTAGGTTACTAGAACAAAAAAACTAAGTTTACTGAAAAGTGTGTATTTGGTTTAATGTTTATGAAAATGAATGAGACCAAAACTATCTTGGGGAAAAAAAAAAATAAGCTTACAATTAAAATTAATTATCTTGAACCTAATTAAAATAAGACATTTAAATAATTATCAAAATACTATATTTAAATGAATCTACCCCAGAAGAAAACTGAATTCTAGACTGGCACATGACATCTTGGATCCCCATAGAAGTCTCATACTTAGCTAAGCTCAAATTTAAGCTGAAATGAACAGAGCTTGAAAGTTCATCCTCAAAGACCTATAAATCTCAAACACCCCCACCCAGAATTATAACTACAGAAACAAAAAAAAAGAATAAATATTTTAGTGAGAAATAGAAAGAAGGAGGCTTTATTTTACAGTCTCTTCACTAATATTTTCTTTAGTCTTACAGGAAAATAAGCTATCTTCTTCATCTGAACACAGAGGTGGAATTTGGGGTGCGAAGACTGATTACACTGATATCATAGCTGAGAGAAATTTCACTGCCTTTCACTACAGATATTTCAAACATAAACTGTTTCTTCAAAGACACATCCAGTTACTGAACATAGTACAGAGCTGACATCATACAATTGCATGTTGATTTTCAGCTTTGAAATGCAGATTATCTTTGAAGTTTTGTTACAATAGACAACTTGAAAGAACAGGTGAACATATTTTAATCGGTTCCTGTTGGCCCATCTCATATTTTGGATAATTTATAACTTAGATGCATATCACTGAGTGAAGACTACCCAAAATAGGAGCTTAGACTGGTGAGATTTCAGCTTGTTCTGCCCAGCCTTAACTAATTTGCACGTTCAGGTATTTGCTGGAAAACTAAACAAAGCACAAAAAACAGTTACGGGGAAGTTTTGTCAAAAGCTCTGTAGTACATCTGCTTTGCTGTAGTGCCTTAGGTTTTCATGAGAAAGAATCAAAGAGGCACTTTTAACAACTTTACATACTTATAACACATTTATAGCAGGAAGCCAGAAACTAATAATAATCCAGGTAACAACTAGTTGGCCTGAGGGTAATATAAACAGCAAGGCCACTGGCAAGTTTTTATAACCATTCAGATTAAACAGTGAAAAATAATAGCCTCTTGTTCCTCTCTCCCTTGGGTGGTGGGGGGGGGGGAACACATTCAAAGCCATGCCAAAAGCTGAGACCAGTGTGGAACCACTATGTATAAAGTCAGGCAGACCACTAGCTGGGTCTCAGGCACCTTGACCAGCTATAGGGAGTGTCTTAAGTCCATGGTACTGGTCACAGCTGGACCACAAGCCCTGACTGATGTGAGTTCATTCTGTACAGTGAATGTGATTATGTGTACATGTGTGCCACACACGTACGTGTGTTTTGTAAAACAAAAATCACAACCCATCTCATTTAGGAGACAAATTCAGATTGTTTTTGTTAATGATTACCGTGCCTTTGTCCTTGAGATTATGTTGTCCCTAAACTCTCCTGTGGGAAACATAAACTATGAGTTTTTGCACTGTGCAGACAGACCAAAATAAAGTTCTGCAGGAATCCCACATCTAAGTGCACACATTTTGGTATTCCTTGATGGCACACAGAACACACATGGCTTTCTTTAATGGAACTGTCCTTTTCACTGGTGCAGTACCCTAGTGATTGTAGTGACAGTTATAAACTGATATGTTACTTTAAGCATATTACAGTTAGTATAGGATTGTTATCTACATCCTTTTAAGAAGCTTGTCAGCTGAATTAAAATGTGTCATCTGTGTCAATTTTAGAGTAGCAGGAACAGAGTAGGGTTCTTCAAGAACACAGGAAAAAGAATTAAATGAAAATGCTTGAAACAGAATCGAACATTACAATCTCCTCATCCAGAAGCTATAAAAGAGTGGTTGCTTCCCCTTTTAAAGGTCAGACTGTTTGTCAGGAAAATAAAAACATTAATTTTCACTGGTGTGTGATTGTCTAAATTATTAAATGTGGTTAAATTGGGAGAATTTATGTTCACTCTGAAATTAAAACAATCAGTGTACCTAAAAATAGTCCTTACTTTGCTGCATAACAGTGTGACTCTTCTAAGGATGCTCAAGCACTTGAATGATTAATGTGCCTTTTATCTATTAAAAATGTAGTTACGCTTTGTGTAAATTACAGACCCTCATTTAAGTGCAAGTGTGCCACGGAAATTTTCTGTAGTTTAATCTTCAGTTTCAAATTATTTATTCTCAGCATACAGCTAACACAGTTCAAATACCTCTTCATACTTTCCATAGGTATTTGTTTTGAACAAACAAAGCTGCTTGTGTCCTAAACCGAACACTTGTTTTGTTTTGTTATGTATTTGCCAAAATGTTTAACTACACACATTATTCACTGGAATTTTAAAGCTCTCATTACCTTCCAAGTGATAAATCCAGTTATCTTCTTGGCCTTTCAAAGGGATCTGGACTGTCATTTTATTTTTCTCTTATTCTCTTTATTTAGATTTTTAAAAAGACAGTTTTGCATGAGTAAGTTCATAGAGAAGTTAATATTTTCATAGAGAAAATGACAGACACCCCTTGAGATATCAGTACTCTCATATGTAGATATTTGTGACTTTGGAATATTGATCCCTTATTTTAGAACTGATAAAACAAAACGCAAAAATCATGATTAACTATCTAACTATCTTTACAATTTGGTAGAAATCAAACAAAAATCATGATAAGCTTGAACATTCCTTGGTAATATAGATAAGCACTTTAACAATATGAGGCAATAAGTGATCTAGGATGGTCAAATGGCTGCTTGCCAAATCTTTGATTTAGATAATTAAGGTGATTAGATATGACCAGGTCAAGTCTCATAATCATCACAAAAGCATTTTGGTACTAAACTCCTTTTGACTGAATTTCAAACAAAGAGATGTCACTCTAGATGTTCACACGTGGACTTTTCTTTTTCTTTTGTCTGACACAAATCTTAGTAAAGTTTTCTTCCATGCTACAAGTTATGTGAAGATGCAGGCTGAGTATTAGTCATGAAACTCCATCTCAACAGAATTAGAATGTATCTGGGAAGCCAACCAAAATATATGGAAATATAGTATGTTGAAAATTATAAGGGAATTGGCATGTGAATCATGTAAACAGCCAAAGTGGCAAAGAGTAGAGAAATAACTATGACTCTACATAATTTCTTTTCTGGTCCTGGATCACAGACTTCATATTATGGAGTTGGCAACACACATGGATAACTCATCAAACTGCCAACAGAAGGTATTTTACAGGAACGAGTCAATCTATCGACTCTGCTCAGTACAGACCATTTTGATTTAGAAAAGGAGATACTGAGCTTTGATATACAAAAGCTACTCACAGTAAGAAAGGACAATCCTGAGGTGCTTCCTTAGAAAACAGAGACACGGAGTACCTACGGCCTCAAAGGATATCTCAATAGCTAAGTTGCTTGCCTAACGGCATCAACACTTGAAGGCTGTGGGAAGGGAGGAAAAGCAGACTTCCCCTCTTTTCCCTACACCCTGTCTCAAAATTAGCAGAAATCAACAGAATAAAGACAGTCTAGACAAGCAAAATGGCAGAAGACTGAAGAATCCACTCTTCTGGGAAAAACAATCCAGTTCCTAAATCAGCAGTTCTACCAAAAGATGATCAAAGTTTATACAGTCCAGAAACCTTCATTTCCTTGTGAGATCTCCTTGCCCTTGCACAAGAACTCTGGAGTGAGTTTTGCTGGGTGTCCCACTCTTTGTTAGTTTAAAAATTAATTCTGAGATCAGCTAAGATATGGCCAATGTGTGAACTGTTGTGACTTTTACAAAACTGTACAGCATTACAAGTGCTGAAACACTAGGTAATTTTTGTAGGACACTGATAATATTTGGTTATTAAGAGGAACATGATTATTTGTGAAGTCAATAATTATTGCTATGAAAGCTGAAATTCCACTACCAGTGACTTCAGCTACCAACTGCAGAACAAACCTAGTAGAAATCTGAATTCAAAATCAGCTCTAAAATAACCACAGTAACTGTAGAAATTCAAGACAGTAATACTTGGAAGATTAACAATCTTCAATATTTCAGACTGATTCTCATTTTTGTCCAAAACATGATTCATATATTTCAAATCCTGTTTCATCTGGTTGCTCTTCAGAGCCAATATGGTCCATTTCAATGTGAACATGATTACTGGGTAATTTCTCTGGGATATTAAAATCACTTCTCTTCCTGGGGAAAAAAAATAAATAAAACATCTAATTTAAATGTCATTCAGAACTGTGGAAAGCATATGGTTTCCCAATATCACACCTCAGAGACTGATGGTTAAAATGATTCCTATCTAAGTAGCAGGAGAAACTGCATATGCGAAACACACAAAAACTCACGCTGCATTGTGCAACTGCCTGTTCTGTAGCAGAGAAGTGTGGCCCCTGTGGACTATTGAATCCAGCACACCCTTTTTCATCTCTACTGCCACTACTGTTCCTACTTCTCTGCCAAATAAATGATCACCTGAAGAAAGTCTATGTTTTATCACCTAATTGCCTTAATGCAACAAGGTGGGCACATTCTGCAAGTAACTTTCCACTTTGGGAATCTCTCATATTGGGAGATAGCAGCTTAAAGATGACATTATGCTAGCACAGAGTTAATTTAGACTGAACCGGCTCCTTCTGCATTCAAGACACATGTGCTCAGATGCTTCAAATGCTGTGGAATAATGTGAAAGTGAAAACAGAAACAAGAGCACACAGTTGAAGCTCTGTTGCGTTTTTGTTGTTTTTTTTTTTTTTTGTCTTTTGTGTTATAAATATTCTTTTCAACATCATAGTATTATTATATGAACTCAACATACATGTTATGTTACATGCATTTTATTTAGCTAATAAATTCTGTTGCACAAATGTCTAACATAATACTGGAGAAAAACATGTGAAATAGATTTAAAAAATAATCTTACATCTCTAATGTTATGTCTAGAAATCCCTCAAGGTTTGCAAGAGATGTTAATAGAAATGTTTTATTTGTGGCTTCAGAGGGATGAGACTGCAAAAGGCAAACACAAAATGTATTTCTTAACCACCAAAGTAATACTTTCAAAATATTTAAAGCATGATTGAGTTCTCGAATATTAAAAAATACTCTGTGTATGTGGAAGTATATGTATATATGCTTAACTGTAAGCATTTACCACTTTAAGTAGGAGTTTTAATAAGCATAGAAGGTAAAAAAAAAAAACAAAAAAAAAAAACCAAAAAAAACCCTAAGAAAGATACACCATAAAAATATTTGTTCAGCCCAGTCATCAAAATTCCTGTGGGCAACTGAAATCTCATAGCAAAAACATTTAGAATAGAAACTGGTGTAAATTGGCTTATCTGTTTTGACTTCAATGATTTAATTCAGAAAATAACTTACTGAGGAACATAGATCAGTAAAAGAAACTCTTGTGAAGTCCAGCAGAACTTTTCAAAGATATAAATTCTATGACTAAGGTAAACATGGCCAGTATAGAGTTTGTTATTTCTAGGCACTAGTCAGACAAAATTTGTACAAACTGGTTTGGATATAGCAGAAGAGTAGGGTTTAATACAGTATCATCTGCAATTCTTGCTTTTCTTGTACTGGTCTTAAGAAAAACTTAGTACAGAAATGTGTGTTATTAGCAGTTGAGCCACAAAGAGGAACAAGAAACTTCACAGGATTGTGCAGCAAGCCAATGGCAACCCAGTATATTAACTGAGATTTTTTGAGTTACAGAATAATGTTTATACTACTAAAATGACAAACTTGTTCTACAACTAGAGCAGACATAACTGTGAAATATTGTCCATTTGAAAAACATCTTCCTGTAAAAGTATTTCTTTAAACAGTAAGTATAATGAATAAGCCTATGTGATATTTCATATCTTTAGATTAGTATAAGTTCTCAAGTGTAATTTAAACACGCTGAGGTTTTCTTTGTTTCCTACAAGAATAAAGATTATTATTTTTTTAATTTTTTTTTTCTTCACTACATTGTGATTTTGCCTCTTCCGCTTTCTTATTCCTGAATGGTTTTGGTAGTCTTATAAGAAATAACATTAAGGACAGAGTCCTGCTGTGGAATGCTTTTGTGATGCAACTGATGGAAGCCCACAAAGTTTTCTAACATAGTCAGAAAGCTTTGTATTGCAGTGGGACACTCAAAAGAAGCTACAGGGAAAAGTTTCAAACATAGCAAACTCTCTCAAGTTTTTTGCTACTGAGAAAAATGTTTTTTACTACAGGGATATCTGTGCTTGTATAGGTGGACTTCATTGCCACCCTCTTCAGTGTTCCACTTTCTTCTTTGTCAGGTTGTACCAATCCTTCTACACTAGCCTTGAGAGTTGGGACTAGTAAGAAACACAAGGGATAAGCAACCAGCAGAGATGTGTTTACAGATATGGTTTGTCTCCCTTATCTCAAAAATGTTGCTTGGCTGACTTTGTACTACTAACAAAAAGAAGTACAAATATCTTGCACACTTCAAACACTGGAAACCTTTTTCCCTACAAACCAGTGATGAATCCCATGCTCACAACTGACAACAATTTTCATTTTTCTTTATCTTAACATTTAATTGTTTCATTGGCTGTAACAATCCAAGATGATATTTCATATTTATAGCTGGAATGAGCATCAGAAACCAGGGCTGTGGAAATAAATTACAGAAAACAAAACCCAAAAGAAAATTTAATTCCTTCCCATTTTGCAATAGTTGCAGAATGTTCTTAATTCTCAAAAAACTGCCTTTCTTTAAATTTATGCCATTATTTTGCCAAGACATTTGTTGCTAGTTTTGTTACTTCTGGTCTGACACTTTCTGTCAGCCAATACTGTAAATTCACTTTTAAAAAAAAAAAATATGCTTTTAATCTTGCTGATGTACCATGATTGGCCCTAAATCAGAGGGATTTTTCCACTTGAAAATACCACTTATATTGGAAAGTAAGAGCTTAATTTGACAACATAACCTCAAAAAAATGAAAATCTGCCCTTCCATGTAGATGCAGTTACTTAAGTTTCCTCTTTTTTTTTTTTTTCCTCTTAAGTTAAAAAAAAAAAAAAATCCATAAAATGCTATAGGTTTCAAAATGTTTTCCTTTGGAAGGTTTTGAGAGTGTGCATCAAAAATTACATATCCTGGTAGATGGGATGCTACGGAGGCAAAAAAAAAAAAAAAAAAATGTATTGAAGACATTTATTTGCCCATTCAGACTGACCTAGGATGAGAAGGTCTGCCCTAGACAAGTCAGGACAGATATTTAAATAGGAGTATACAATTCAGGACCAGGCAGAGTGTCTCCAAGCCTGAACACAAACACCAGGCCACTTAGAGTTTTCAAATCCAATAGCTTATGTTTTAGTCAAAATTTTTCACAAGATTTTATTTTTCTGACAATACCAAGAAGGTTTTCTCATTGTTCTACTGCAGAAGAAAATTAATATATTTCAAAGCCTAAAAACTTGTTAAAAAATGGTATTGATTCTCCATCCAGCTCTGGCTGCACCAGACACACAGTAACAAGAGGCTTGAGGAGATTTAAAATTATTGTCTCACCAAATACAATGCTTCAAAAATCATAGAATTCAATGAATGCTTACATGTCATCAGCTTTTTAATATATTATTTTCTGAGCTGTAATTTTTCCATTTTCTTTTATTTGATACATTGCATCATGGTTTCAAATCATAATTATCAAAAACTGCAGGAAATACTTTCATCTTCATGGGGAGGTTTCTTAGAGAAAGGATGAGATTATCATTTGGAAACTGTGGTTTACAGACTCCCAAATATTTTGGGAAAATCCTAAGAAGTCCTATTAAGAAAAAATACTTAAATAAAATGTTCCATTTTACTATCATCCTTACTTGTGATCATCAAATACAGACTTTGTATCCTGGTCCCTCTCCCTGTACTTTAGAAGTTGGTGGATATAAGGCACAGACAGGTTGTGTGGTTCACCCTGGGAGCATGTCTGTGAAAAGGCATCACCAGAACTGGGCATGGCCCAAAGTAAATTGTTAGCTCCTGCAAACCATGGAACAAAAATTTGCCACTGTCTCAGAGCCTTCTGCATCCTATACCTTTTGCCTGAGATTGAAGTTCATTGCACAGTTGTTCTCTATGCATGTTTATCCCTGACTGTATAAGGTTATATCACATTATAGTCTCTAAGACATTTGTAAATGGTCTCAAAACCACTCACCCTTGTGGTGTGTTTAGCAAGATAATACGTGACATGCCAATTTGGACATACGTAACTTCATCAGTTGCTATGGAGAAACTCAATAAGCTTAGCTGCACAAATATCATCAAAGCAGTGAACATGTAACTAAACAACTTCATTTTAAAGACTGTTCAAACACTGATGAAAAAAAGTGGTTATGCCAATTTCATCTTTCATTTTTTAGCTGACTATATCTTTAGTATGTTTTTTATGGCACATGAGGTAGTGACTGGCATTTTAACCTGTTTCAACAAAGTACTGAATTTTTTAAAAGTCATCTGTATCAGGTAACTGATTTACAAAGTATTGTAAACTTTATTTTACAATGGTTAACCAAGCTAGGACCTCACTTCACCTTTTGAGTTATGCAATTTTTATGTCACTACTAAGAATACGAAGATGCACCCTTTAGTTATTTTTTTTAAAAGGAAAATGAGACATATAAAGAAATAATCTATTTCATAGATATTCACAAATTAGATCATTTGCTACAACAGAACTAGAACAATAATTCTATAAAGTATTCCTCCCAGCTGACAGCATATAAATTAAAATAAACACATGGAACAGAATTATAGCTATAAATGAAGTAAAAGAGCTATCAAGGTTTGATTCATGAGTCTTGTCACACACATAATCAAGGCAGGGCAGGATGCAGTTACACTAACAATATTGAGACTATTGTGGGATAGCGGCCCAGCTTCCCATGTAACAGGAATACAGCTAACTTCTTGCACTTCAGGAGAAAGGTGAAGATGTTTGCAGACATTAAATTCTTGTACTGTCTCTGGAGGTGGAGACCCACTGAGCTGGCACAACAAATGGCTGAAGGAGGGAGTCTTGTAAAGATAATATTTTGGAAAAAACAACAAAAATAAACAGCTTTGACACAGATCTTGAAGGCTATAGTGTCCAAGTGAAGACTTTTGCCTAATTAATGGCAAAATTAATATGAAAATGTACACCCCTAAGAATGGCAATGAGCCTAAAGGAGTACATAGTAAAATATATATGACTACGTTACTCAATTCTCCACACAAATCATGCTAAACATCACATAGAAGACCATGACAGATGGGACTAGCATATAAAAAAATGATGAGGAATAACTCTCCAGAGGGTGGGATAAGACTGAGCATCTAGCAGAGACAGTCAATGGGCTATACTCTTCTTCCTCTGCCCAAGACAGGGACACCTTCTTTTGCTTTGTGGGTAACTTTTGCTTTGTGGGTAACTTTTGCTTTGTGGGTAACTTTTGCTAGCGTTACTGTTATATTATTATACTACTATTATACTACATACATACTATACTACATACATACTATATACGCTATTATACTACTATTTAGTGTTATTACAAAGGCTTGCACCTCCAACTTTGTCGGACATTATGTGGAAATTACCGAACTTGAGCTCAATTTTTCTTTTGCATTTAGTGCATTTATCAATGGCAGTTCCAAATCTATTGTATCTGTTGCTTTAATATATCAAATCTATTTTTTAACTCTAATTTTTAACTCAGACTGCTTCAGTGCATACCCTCAGGGCTCTGACAGGCAAACATCAAACTCTTGCCCTTAACATCACATCTCCGCAACAATGATGATTTCATTGGCTCAGCAAACAGAACCACTGTACAATCTGGTGCTAACTGAAAGACCCCTTGACCATACAAGTAAATCACTTTCATACAACATCTGAATGTCTCAAAAGCCTATTTAAGTTACCATATTCCCAGAGGGGAATGGTTATTCCACTCTGCAGCTTCAGGAATGGAAAGGGAAACAACACTTGATGTCAATAGGTGGCATCTGAAACAGTAGCTCTCCTGCATACATAGAGGAGGTAGAAAATGTTGATCGCCATCTCCTCTGTGATGGTAGACCTATGTCCTACATATTTCCTGACTTTTTCCCCCATATGTACATTGGGATTACACACACACATGCTCTCTTAAAAAAAAAACCTCATCTACATCTACTCATCACATACTTCTACTTACTGTACCATAGCACCCATTTACCTGTGTTCACTAACACCACATCAGTTATCTCTGTTTACCATAGATGTGTTGGTGCATTCTTAGTAGGGAAATCAGCCTGTAGGAGACATTAAGTAAGTGGATCCACATGGGGTGAGTAGAGGGAAATGATATCCAGAGCCTACTCCAGAAGGTTCCACAGAAGTCTTTCCTACAGCAGTCATATGCATGTTCTTAAGTTTAACGTTCTGATCTTAAACACTTCAGAAATTCTCTTAGAATCTAGCATGTAACTCAGTCATAACGCTACCCAGATTTGAGACTGTCAGCCCAATTCCTAGACTGATTCACAAAAAAACAGCTGCTGAAAAAAATGGATTCCTGCAGATGAAACACTATGGAGAGACCTGTGCAAGGTTAAATTTGTGCTGTATCCACATGCGTGTGAGAATGAGCTATGTTAGTGTTTGTGAGGTCAATTGCAATTCTCTCCTTCTCAGTACAAAGCTGAAAATCATTTGTTCCTTAGCAAATGTTTTTTAATGAAAAATTTAAACTTATCAAACATGAACTCCTGTGGAGCCACAAGAAATCCCCTTGAAATACTGAGTCCTAAATAACTGGTTTTATTTCCTGAATGAGGGGGTTTGTTATTTTCTTATCTTTTATTTCCATCCAGTAGAAAATGAAGCATTCTTACTAGAAGAGATGGTTAGAACAGAGGTAAATATAATGAATACACACGTGACTGTTGGAACGGGGAAGATACTGCTGTACATGTGAGCCCCAGGGTATTTTCCCATTTAAAAAAGAGGGGGAAAATAGAAGAAAAATTGATATAGTGCATCATAAATCATATTTAATAACAATAATAAAATATAAAGAGTAGCTTCTAGCTGTAAGTTTTAGAAACCTTGCAAAAATAAAAATTAGAAAAAGTGAGTCTTAACAACATGTTTCTGCCGTTACTTTCCTCATTATTATATCACACAGAAACTGTCAGATATTGTCAATACAGAACAGCTGAGAAAGTCAGGATGGATAACATGTGCACATGTTGTCCATGAGCATCTGTGAAAAAGAGCCCAGTCATTCTATGTCAAGGACTATGACAGAAAGAGGTTATCTGAATGTCTTAGGGCTTTTGTCAACATACCTAACTTGTCTTTAAACTAGGAGTTTGATTACCAAGAATGATGTAACCAGAGCAGGTTATTGCCAGCAAAGCTTGTGTGGGAAGCTGAATAAACAGCTGTGACTTGACCTACTGCTACTACCATTATATTCTGCAGTTCTCCAGATAAACATCAAGTACACATATTCCCTCAGTCTTTGTTGCTTCTGAGTAATTCAATGGTTGTTTCACATCCAACTCCAATCACAGTTCATGACTTGGGCTTTTTCTTGACATTTATGTATCCTTGAGCATGAATTGGGGAATAAATCACTGCAGAATTACCAGCAAGTCTCTGAAGGAATTCCAGTCACTATATTTCAATCAAGTGACTTATACAAACTCTCACAAAAAGCTATGGTAAACCAGCCATCTGAACAGGGGTTTGCCATGACCTACATCACACAAAGCTGGGGCTAATTCCCACGGAAGACCTCTTGAAAGAGCTAAGTATCAGTGTGTAACTGTGTATATTTGCCCACCAGGAGAAAATGTAAGGAAAAAGGTGTGGTGAGTGAAGGGAAAGGCAGAAGAAAGAAACAAAGGGAGGGTGAGAAGGGAAAAAAAAAAAGCAGGAAGGAGAGAAGGAAAGATGGAGGCATGAAAAAGAAAAGGTTGGGGCTTTTATATATACTTGCAGAAAAGGGAATAGGTACCAGCAGGATACAAGCATTGTCTAGGATTTAGATACGAGATCCATAATAGAACATTTTAGCAAGTTTGTTTTAAAAACCTAGCATAGCACGGCTATACTGTGTTTAATTCATGCTCAGCTGGTTACTTTGACACTTTAACTAAACAGTTTGCTATGCTCAAATGTATTAAGCTTTATCTACACAGGACTTAAAATATGTGGTAAATCATGAAGGTTTTCAGAAAGGAAGGAAAAAAAGACAGAAACAGCATAAGAATCTAGAGACAGACTCTGAGCAATCTTAAGCCTCTATCTCAAAGTAAGAGATGATTTAAAATAAATCACTGGATGTCAGAGAAAAGAGAATTGAATGTTTCAGAAGTACAGTTTCTAGAGGAAAGAATGCCTATTTGATCAGCAGAGTTTCTCACTCTCTCTTTAAAGTTAATGCTAAAGGAGCTCCTCTGGTTTAAGCAGCAGGATATAAATGGTCACCATATATAGCTCACGCAACTTCACTTGATATTCTGTTTTAGAAGCTTTTAGAATGACAGAAAATACAGTATTCAAAGAGAAAACTACTATTGTAAATGAAGGGAAAAAAATCTGTTTCCTAAGTAATTAATCATAAAGAACACATTTCTCCTACTTTTCTTTATTTTCATTTCTTGACATGTTTCTTGATATGTAGCTGCAGTGACAAAGGCAAGGAAGAAGAGGGGTGTTTTTGCAGGAACTGCCAGCAAGCTAAACTCCATGAGGATTCCTGCTCTCAGCAAATATGATGTCTATTTGAAAAGACAGCACTACAGAATCATAGAATGGTTTGCATTGGAAGGCACCTTAAAGATCATATCATTCCAACCCTCCTGCCATGGGCAGAGATAAATGTCATGAAGTTGGGATCCCAGCAAGGACCCTTAAATACATGAGTGCTGCAGGGGTCTTCAAAATTTGTTCTACTGTTTGAGGGGGAAAAAAAAAAAAAATCCTATTATCATGAAATCATTTAGGTGGGAAAAGACCTTTAATGTCATCAAGTCCAGCTGTTAACCCAACACTGACAAGTCCACCACTAAACCATGTCACTAAGTAACACAACTACACATCTTTTGAAGATCTAGAGATCATGATTCAACCCCTTCCCTGGGCAGCCTGTTCCAATGCTCAACAACTTCTGTGAAGAAATTCCTCATAATATCCTATCTAAACCTTCCCCGATGCAACTTGAGGGTGTTTCCTCTTGTCCTACCACCTGTTACTTGAAAAAAAGAGATCAAACCCCACCTTACTACAACCTCCTTTCAGGTAGTTGTAGAGAGCAATAAGGTCTCCCCTGAGCATCTTTTTCTCCAGGCTAAACAACCCAAGATTCCTCAGTCACTCCTTATAAGACTTGTTCTCTGGAACCTTCACCATCTTTGTTGTTCTTCTTTGGATGCACTCTAGCACCAAAATGTCTTTCTTGTAGGGAAGGCCCCAAAACTGCACACAATATTCAAGGTGTAGCCTTTCCAGTGCGAAATACAAGGGGACAATCACTTCCCTAGTCCTGCTGGCCTAACTATTAATTAATAACTAATAATGAACAATTAATAAGTCTTTTACTTCACTTACCCACCTGTGAGAGCAAAATGTAAAAAAAATAACATCTGTAATTCATTCATCCTTTTTTATGTAGAAAACTGATTAGTTGGTAAATTAAACTTTGCAATGAAGAGAAAGAAAGGATGAGTTTTCAGGGAAGTATTCAAGAAAATATGTTATAATATCAAAATATAGAAAGTGGTGAGCTTTTTCCCCTGTCAAAATGACAATTTGAGTAAGTTTCTCATTTGAGAGGAAATGATATACCAGTCATCTCTGAAATGGGATCTCAGTGGAAACAAGAAAAAAATTGCCATTCCCTCTTCTTTTTAACCCCTCTCATAAATTAATTCTATCTTTTTCTCCTCTTCATATGCCACATAGACAAACTTCATTTTTGCAAAATTAAGCTTCAAAAACCTGTAGATTATTACCACATCACATAAGTATGCAAACTTCCTGTTTAAGTTTTCAATGAAAGATAAAGGAAGATGAGACAATGAAAATTTAAAAGCAAATTGGTTCAGCCTCCTAAATAGCTACAGCAGAGGATTTCTGGTTTGTGACCTCTAGATTACATATAAATTCAAATTTCTTTGCCACTCACCTAGGAATACATAGTATAGTTTTAATTGCTCAGAGACAGATGGACTGTGTGTTTGCCTATAAAAAAGTGATTGGTCATAAGAAATAAATCTCCTGGAACCTGTACTACTTCACAATTCCTTTTCAGAACTTATTATTACAACAGCATCCAGACAAACTGATCAGGTTGCTGGTCTGGATTCTGTACAAAATATGTAGTGAAATAAAGCCCATTTCTGAACATCTGCAATATGTTTCTAAATCATCACAAAAACTAGTTCTTACTGCAACTTTCAGACAATACATTTTTTCATCAGAAAATTGTCATCTGGAAAGACATCAAAATATTAATATGAAAATGACAGGATTTCCCGAATCTCAAATTCTGAAATTTTTTTATGGATTTTTTTCCTCGATTTTGAATTGACATTTTATTTTAAAATTGTACTTATTTTCATTTTAGGTTTAAATGAAAAGAAAGTAGCTCAAAATATTTTGCGGGACCCTTTCTTCATCTTTCACCATACTGTTTTTTGGATGAAAGACTTAGTCTTCTTTTTCAAGTTCAAAGAAAAAAAATTAAAGAATTCATGAAAAGCTGTTAAAGCTCAGAAAAATATTTCTTCATCAACAAAATAAAAACAGTGAATATACCAGTGGCAATGTGAACAAAAATTTATCAAACTACTCAATATGATCGCCTCCGTGCTCCAAATGTTTTCTTGTTACTTTGATAAGCTTTTCTCAGCCAGTTCCACATCATCTTTTTTTTTTCTTTTTTAAATCTTTTTGACATTTTCATACATTAGGATTCTTTTAACATCTATATGAGCCTTTGCACATTTCAGTAAAGCTAATGATTGATTTACTTATTTCTGCTACTCTTGAATTCTACTTCAAGATGTTAAATATATTTACTAAAAATATTTTTGCTTATTACATTCAATGTGGTTTTTTTTTTTTTACTGTCTTCATAATTAAAGGGGTTTTTATTTCTTAATTCTCCCTTTTTTCCCCTTATGTTTTGCTTGTTTAATTCTTAACTAATATCCTCATCATAGTGTTTTTTAAGAGGAATCCATAGTGAAAATGTTCCTCCTACTTCCTTAGTTATACAATTCAAACTATTCACATTTAGGTTGTTCATATATACATCTATGGAGTACCCACTGTCAGCATCCAAAGTACTTCACAAGGTGAGCATTATCCATCAGACAGTCTGTTGCAAAAAAGACATATTATTACCCCTTCATACACACTAACAATTTACTTGCAGTGCTCTCGATGTTATATTCGAGTTCCTTGCACTTGTTAACAATTACAATTGTAAAAGAACTCTGGGATTGAAAAGTATTATCTCCATTTCACAGAAAAGGAAAATGCAGTATAGGGTAGATTAACCATTTGTCTGATGCACAGAACAGTCTGTAGCTGACATGAGATCTAGTCTCCCAGTTGTCCCACATGCACTAGTGGTAAGAGAAGCCATGGCTTAATAAAGTAAAAATGAACCACAGATATTGTGTGGATATTAAATTTTAAAGAAAGGTTCAAACTTTTCTTTTTTAAAGTGTTTAGGAATGCAAACCAAATAGAACCCAAGATGGTAAATTGGCATCACTACATAAAGTATTTAATACATTTTCATGAAAAGGAAAACAAAACAAAACAAAAAAAAAAAAAAAAAAAGGAAAAGAAAATGCTATGTACAACAGCTCTCACTACAGTTCAAGCAGGCTGGCAATTCTTGTTCAATGAATGGCTCTACCCCTAACTTTACAGTAAAATAATGACTACATTTTTAAAAATTTAAGTCTTAAGAGAGCTCATAAAACACGTCTCTAGCTAACTTCCTATATTGTGAGAATATCATACCTTCATGAAAATATTGATGAATTACTGGACAAGAAATTCAAACTTTGAGAATCAAATCCAAACACCTCTAATGTTTGGAAAAGCTTGATACCTATATTGTTGTCAGAGCAAAGTTCAGTCAGATAAAACAGTCCATTGGATTGATTATCATTAATCAATTAGAAGTTTGAAAATTTGTTCTGAATGAAACAGAACATGATATGAAGTCCTGTTCAGGTGTCATTTTGTTTCCTGGCTGCGTATAACAACATCTCTGGCAATGCCTCCTCCAAATTCAAGTGGTGACAATGCAGGAGTCTGTCACTCTGTCCAGCCAATTCACTAAGCCAGAGTCACTAATAGTAGATGATTTCATATGTTATGCTCTTCTTAAACCAAGATTTCCAGAGCTAGATGCCTAAGATTTTACTTAGATATCTGTTTTCAGTTGCTGTTTAATCCAACTCATATTTACATTAGTAATTAGAAACTTCATTTTATGCATGTTTTAAAAATGTTTCTCTCACTTTCACTTCTTTGTGTCAATGCTTTTGTAGAAAAACTGTATGTTTTTCTTATAAAAAAAAAATGGAAAGTTTGTGTCCTGTGCAAAATAAGAGTATGTTGGAGATTTACAGCTGTGTTTTCTTCTACACATTTCTAACATTAACTTAAAATATCTTCAAAGTTAGTTAAAATTATTATTTTATCTTATTAAAAATAATACAGCACATAAAAGAAAACAACTATGTATATATATGAAATTGCTATAAAGACAAAATTAAGTAGGAAAAATCAATGAATTGCAACTCTGTTTGCAATGTTTGGCATCCAGACTGGACCTGACTAAACTCCCCACTTTTGGCTGAAGGCTCCAGCTTTCCATCCCCACCTTCAGGCTTGCCAAGCCTCATTCATCTGGCAGCTCTGTTGTGCATCCTTCTGCCCAGCCGAGGTATCACATGTCCTGCTGTCAAAACAGCAGTTGGGGCCGTTGATTGCCAGGGGCCTCAGTAGCACCTGCTCAGCCTACAGCCATCTGACCTCCTTTCCCATCGTCCCCCAATCCCCTTCTGCAATCCCCATACAGGAGGCCTAGAGTGTTTTTAAGGTTGTCCAAGCTCCTGATCCTAGTGCCATCACCTTGTTCCCAGGCAGCAGGTTAGATATCAGCTACTCAGACTCAACAGATCTGTCAAGCCCCTTTTTTTTTTTTCTTACCCGCCCTCTGTTTTCTCCAGAGTTCACTTGATCCAGAGAGTCTGCATGATGAAATAGCAGCGTATGCACAAGATGCTTAGCCTTGTGCTCAAGTTCACCTCAGTCACAAGTCTTATTCTCTGAAAACAGCCATACAACAGCTTCAGTTTTGTAAACAGCATTGTGAACAGCAAATTACCATCAGTCTGTTATTTTTCATTTGGGTTGCAATGTTTCTGAACACAGAGTTTTTTTATTTACTTTACTTCTGATTTCTAGATGTCCAAACCTGAATTATTTACTTATTCATGTTTTAACTGGGATGCTCAGATAATGCCCAGTCCAAACTATTTCATACTCAATAGCAGAAGTCATTCTTTCACTATATTATTGGACAATAGGAACTACATTTATATTGTTAGCAACCACTTCTCCATGATGATACAGAATTAAGAAGCAAAACTTCTTCCCAGTGAGCAAATACCAAGTAGCCTACCTAAAAGTGATTATTTTTTTTTTTTTCCTATTCCTTTGAAGGAGGAAGTTGATTATAGAGACACAGACAACAGCCATATCCCTGCAACCATGTCATATAATGCAGAAGGGCATGTATTAACCTGGCTGAATGATGAGGATGCCCTCTGCAACTTGATAAAGCCTGACTGATGGTACCTTGAGCCATTCTTCTGTAGGGCATCTGATGCCAGTGTAACTGCACTGATCAGTTCTAAAACTAGTTCTTATTATTGAGCAGAGGCATCTCTAAAATCCTTGATTCAGCTATAGCTACATTTACAGATTTTCATTTGACTTGTCAGTGAAGTAAATGAAGAATAGGTGAGGGTTAAGGACTGGTCTATACTGCTTTAATATTTAACATGTAAATAATTGTCAATTAACCAAAACTCTCATTAGGAAGCAAATAATGGACAATTATTTTTAATGGAAATGTACTCAATACTTTGCAGTTTTGTCAAGTAGTTCAGTACAGGCAGCATGGTAAATCACATTTTTCTAACAAGCTATTTGAAATCTATGGTAGCCGTATTTGATTGATGCGGTATAGCAGAGAGCACAAGTATTGCAGAAAATGCTATTTCAGAGTTCAAAGCAGTAGAAAAATTGCTGTTTAATAATTCAGGAGTGAAATGAAAATAATGTAAAGAAGATTAGCCATGCTTTTTTACTGGGTGGTATTCATAGCAGTGTTCTCATTTCTAGATCTGTTTTTTCAAGTGATATTTTTAATCAAATGCTTTGAATGAAAGCTTTGGGGTTTTTTGGTTCTGTTTTTTTGTGGGTTTTTTGTTGTTGTTTGGTTTGTTTTTGTTTTTTGGTTTTTTGTTTGGTTGGTTGGGTTTTTTTAATAGTGAGGCCAGAGAGGGGGACCTCTTCTAAAAGAACAAACTATCTTTTATTCAGCATTATGGCAGAACTAAAATTTATTCTGTGTATCACACTTTGCTTTTGTTTCTATTGCAGTGATACACAAATAATTCATCAGAAATCTATATCCTTCTGGAAGCTATTGTTTTCATTAGGTGAAGTATTCAAAAATAGTTGTAAACCTTCATCTGCATCCTGGTTTAACATAGCCCAGATAAGAAGTGGAGTTTCAGTGTTTCTCCTACATCCAGGGCTTCCTTTACACTCAAGGTGAGTTGCTTGACCAGCATACACAGTGCCTTCTACACATGCCCATTCCCATCCAGTTGCACTTCTTCCAGAAATCCTGAAGAGTGGGAATCCCCGGACAGTGAGATACACTAAGTTTATGTTCTGAAGACACCTATATTTGACTCCTAAAGTAATAGACACCTGTGTCAATAGCACTTAGTGTCTCACATTTCCAGAAAGATCTGAAAATTCTTTGTATGCATATTTTTGAAAAAGCAAAACATAGTTTTCTCTGATGAAAATCACTACAACTGCAACCACCAAAATAGGTATTAAAAGCTATTTGAGCATGCTTATCAGGCAGTTGGACAATCTGGTGAATTCTCAATTCTAAGAATTGCATTTCCACAATTGTTCTGCAAATTCAGCTGGTGATTTGTTTGGTTGAGTATCCTGGTTATTGAAAATCCAGTTTTCAATTGAGTTTATTTACTAAATCCTCTCTATGTTTGAGAATACAAACACAGGTTGCAAGTATCTTGGGGCAATTGCCTCATCCTATACATTTTCCTGTGTTCAGCATATCTGGCCTGACACCACTTCTTGCTATCAAAATAAAAAAAACCCAAAACATTGTGATGAGTAATCATTCAAGTCAGAGTGTTTCTAAATTTCAATTCATGAAAGAATTCAGTAAATTAATACAGCCATTATTTTATTTGACAACAAGTTTATTAATGAAACTGATGCAGATTGCTGGATTTCTAAATGCAGTTTTAACAATGGAGATTTCTGCTGCAGCATATATCCCCTATTGTGCAAAACATCCTCTAAACCATTATAAGATTAAGCCAGTCTAGAGCTGTTTTTAAAGAAAAACAACAGCAGTCACTTCTCTGTTTACCAGTCTGGAACAGCATTATCCAGCAACTTCTATTGTAGTACTTCAGCACTTTACAAAGATTCAAAGGCCCCTTTGACGACATCAGTCATCATAGTTACATCTTTTGGCTCACTGTGCTCCCTGATTCCAGGATCTTCCAGTTTCTAAAAACATGTCGGTAGGTTTTCAATACATTTTGAAAAAAGAAGGTAAAACAAGATGCATCCCTAAACAGGAACCATAACTAGCAACTTCTATAATCCACTCTCAGGAGTATTTGGAAGAGTGACAGTTAGGAAGAGCTTTTTTCTCCCCCAAGTTGCCATTCTTCTGTGCCTTCCTAAATTCTGCAGATCTACTTGTATAAAACCAAAATTAAGAACACAATTTTATGTATATTGTTTGCACATGGAAGGGTATAATTGAATAAAACTACTTTCTGTTGTATGAGGAAACAAAAAAACATTCTTTCCAACATATAAAGTGCAAAATTGTTTTCTCAGTTGTACAGACAGCAATGTTTACAGGTAAAGCAACACATCTGCAAAGATCTGAAAATATAAAGCTGCAGGGTACCTCATATGTTAATCTGTCACAAAGTAGAATTAACAGCATACTATAGATACTTGTTCTTATCATAGGTGCTCCACCGTATCTTGCAGCTGATAACAAATAACTTGGATTGTAAACAAAATCCCTAGAAAACATGTTGACCTTTTTTAACAGACAAGAAAAAAAAAAAAAAAATTCACTTCTGGTGGAAATATCCACACATTTAAACTTATCCAGGTGTTTAGCTTCTCTACTGGAACCACACCAGCATGTCCAGCTTCTTTCAGTATCACGTACATTGCAAACACTGCCACAGTAATTATTTAAGCCATTGCTTTCAATATGTGTCCTTAATATGTTTCCACAGAGATGGAAAAACAACTTAAGGAATTTTAAAAATGTGGCATGACAAACAGTATATATGACCTTGTTTTTCTTAGTCATGTTTGACAAACCACTTAGAAATGACATGAAATACCAGGGACTAGAGATTACTAATTTAAAGGAATCACTGTTTTAAATGAATAAGAAATACTGTCCACAGTATTATTCACCATATGAAATTATTCAATATTTTAATTAGGAATAAGCCTTATAGGAAATTAATAAGACACTATAAAAAAAAGTAATGCATGGATCATAGATTTTTTTTCATTTAATTTGTTAAAGAATTACCTATTGAATTTTTTGTAACAATTCTTGGGATCCCAAAGCAGTAATAAAGTTCATTTTCTAAGAACTCCGGTTTATCATTCTACCTATAAAAACTCTGCAAAGCATTTCCATAATGTGTACTACTTCCTGTTTAATGAATGTCCATTTAAATCAAAAGGAATTGCTACTTTGGGAGATGTTGAAAAAAGTTTATTTAAAAAAAATTAAGATAACTGCACTGTGCACCAAGCAAATTCAAATATCCTTTTTCTGGTTTATTAAGGTAATACATTAAGCTTTTATAAAGTTGTGCTTACTAAACGGTCACACTGAAGCTGAGTTTTGTTAGTGCCACTGTACCGTGAATCAGCCATGAATCTAATCTCTGCTGTGGTACATGTGCGTGCATGTTATTCAGAAAGCTATTTAAAATGCCTCAGTTTTTACACCTGTAGGAATCAGTGCTGATTTACTAAATTACGGATAGTTGTAAAAATAACTTTGGAACAACAGAAACATTTGTGTTGGAAGTGGCCTCCTGAGATCACCTAGTCCAACCTGCCTGCTCAAGCAGTGTCATGCAGAGCAGGTTGCCCCAGATATTGTTCAGTCAGGTTTTGAGTACCTCCACAGATGGAGACTCCACAACCGGTCTGGGCAACCTGTGCCAGTGCTTTACAAAGCTCACAGTAAAAAAATGCTTTTGTGGACTCAAACTGAACTTCCTATTTTCTAATCTGTGATAATTGTCTCTCCTGTCACTGCGCGCTACCGCGAAGAATCTGCCTACAACTTCTTTAGTACCTCCATCAGGTGATTATACACATGGGCAACAGCCAGGCTGAAAAGTCCCAACTCTCAGCCTGTCCACTGCAGTACTTTTATCATTCCTGTGGCCTTTCACTGGATACACTCCAGTAAATCCCTATCTTTCTTGTACTGGAGAGTCCAGAAGTGACACAGTGCTACATATGTATCTCACCAGGGCAGAGCGGAGACGAAGGATCAGCACCTTCAGCCTACTGGCAACATCCCAGGAGGCTATCAGCCTTCTTTGCTGAAAGGGACCATTGATCACTTAAGGTCACCTTGAAGGAAGGACATGGACCTGATGGAGTGGATCCAGAGGAGGGCTATGAAGATGATCGGGTGCTGGAGCACCTCTCCCACGAGGACAGGCTGAGGGAGCTGGGATTATTCAGCCTGGAGAAGAGAAGACTCTGGGGAGACCTAATAGCTACCTTCCAGTACCCGAAGGGAGCTTACAAAAAGACTGGAGAGGGCCTGTTTACAAAGGCCTGGAGTGAAAGGACGAGGAGCAATGGTTTTAAATTAGAAAGGAGTGGATTTACATTAGAAATAAGGAGGAGATTCTTTACCACCAGAGTGGTGGAGCACTGGAACAGGTTGCCCAGGGAGGTGGTTGAGGCCCCACCCCTGGAGACATTCAAGGTGAGGCTTGACAGAGCTCTGAGCAAACTACTCTAGTTGAGGATGTCCCGGCTTTCAGCAGGGGGGTTGGACTAGGTGACCTCTAGAGGTCCCTTCCAACCCAGACGTTTCTATGTTTCTATCAATGAACACTCAATAGTTACTGGATAAATTAGGAAACACTCTAGAAAAAATGGTTTGGTTCCTTTCAAACTGAGACAGGCCTATAATTAAGTCTTCATTAAATAGCAGTTGGGTAGTACAAGTGATACCTTCTGGAAACCATACTTAAGTGCTTCACTTAATTCACTTGCAGAGAATTACTTCAGCAGTATGTTCCAAAAGGATGAGGATATTCATCCTGAAAGCACCATAAACTTTCAAAGAAGCCAACCTTTCAGTTCCAAAATTGTATTCAACAGTATGGATATACATAGTCCTGCACTTAGCCTTTCCTACTGATGAATGCTAGGTCAGCCCTTTCACAGTGTATTTGTCCTTTAGGATTGCGCTTTGGAAGCAACTAATGCTTCTAACTGATTGTGTGGGGAGCACAGAGGTCTAATGCTGACTTTCTTGGGGCATTATTAAGATGAGAATGTTGAATTAGCCTCTGGATCTCACCTAAAGTTTGTATTTATCAGATGCAGCTCTTTTCTGCCTTTGCAAACAGGACATTGTTAATATTTAACATTATTTTTAAGTGTAAGGAGAAAAAAGAATTAATTTTATCAAAAAACAAGCACATGAGAAATGACTGGTATACTGAAATATTAAGGCGGGGGGGGGATCCGATTCAGAACATTACCATGAGATGCTTACCTCACAATTTTGATCTTTCTCAGGGTAATATCACATCACTATTATTTTGTAACCAAAACTTTCTCAGTGTCAAATTCTGTATCTGTTTGGTTTTTTTTCCCCATGATGGACTTATTTTAAGTTCACTATTAGGTTAAAACAACCAAAATGAAAGGCATATCAAAGAAATAATGTAAAGTTTATAAGATAAAGGTAAAATCTGTAACTTTTGTGATATGAACATATGTATGAAGCCAGATCTCTTCATAAACATACATACTCAGAAATAGGTATTTGTTCTGCAGCAGCAACACTGCAAATATATTCAAATGTGAAAACAACCTGAAGCATTGCAGAATTGTTTTGGATCTCTCCTCGATCACTATACTGTTTTTATACATGCTTCCAATCATGTTCATTCTCCTTTAAGAGGTACCTGAAAAGTGTGGGAGGTATTTCTTGCCTTGGAAAGCTACCAAGAACTGAGAAAGATCTGGAAACTGTAAAATGTGGTTAGTCAAAGGAGGGTCCTAGCATACTGATGAAGACGACCTCAAATGATGGAAGATCTTCTTACTAACATATGAGGCCTTAACAGAGTTTGCTGCTTCTCAAAAAGATTACTAAAGCTGAGCTGACTTGGAGATGGCATACCCATCTGGAAGAACAAACCTTTTGTTCTATCTTCCCTAGTTGCAAAAAGTGGCAAACACTTATAGCAGGTAAATCAAACAATTGTGAAGTGTGAGCTGTAGTCAGAAATTGTATTTCAGTAGATGTTTTTTGTTATCTCCCATTCAAAGTTGTTTTTTCCAGCAGACTCTCATATATGAAATGACCTGACAGGTCTAGGTTTGCCTACACCAACAATTCTCACATCTTAACCTGTGCTCCTTCCACTTCAATGCCCACATAAAAGTACTCAACTTCTAATAGCAAAGAAAGCTGACCTGGGCTTACGATTTATTTCTTTATAAATATGAAAAATGTTTGCAAATTATTCCAAACATTTAAAATCTTACACATAGCTAACCAGTGTAAAGAAAAGCTAGTACTATAGACACTGTTATTTTTCTTGCCTTCCAGCCTGATATAGTCAGAGGGTACACTTAAATTATACCATAATTCTTCATGGTAGCTTTGTTCATGTACACTTCATGTGCAAAGGACTGCACTTTGGAAAAGAGAATTATTAAATACATTAATTTGAGGTCACAGATTTGCCAGTAAAGAAAACAACTAAATGCCATTAACCTCCTAGTGAATCAAGAGTTCACAGAGCTTCTAGTTCTAAAGAATTTACCTCTATTTCCCCAAGATTAGGAAGACAAAAAGAGAACTGATATGGGATAAATCAGAAGATATGGTTCCTAACTTCCTAAGGAAGCTGGCATTAAGAACAGCTTAAAGACTTCCAAATTTCAGGCAAGGTATACAAAGAATAAATGAAACAGTTCATTATAACAGATATTTTGCAACTTTCACTGCCTGTTCATTTAGTGATGATTCTAGAAGAACATACTATATGCATATCTGGATAGCATCCACTCTGCCCATTAGCAAAGCTTTTGTTTTGGCTTTAAAATTTAAAATGTTTGTAAACATTGTCTGGACTATATATATTTATGCAGTATCAGTGGAAAAAACCTATTCATATAGAAAAGATAATTTTCATAACAAGCATTGATTACTTTAATCAAAGTCTCAAAAGTATGTATATAAAGCCTCAACTTATAAGAGCCTCGCTTCCTGTTCCTTTTACCCTTCACAGAAAGACACCACTTAAGGTAACTTCCTGAGGGCATTTTGCATCCTTTCCTCAGCTGATGGCACTTTGCATCCCTTCCTCAAAGACGCCAACCAGTCTTTGTCAGGTTAAAATTTTATCTCTCTCTAAATAGTTCTTCCAACCAGATAAAAGTATTGCTTAATCCCACAGCTAAACAATGCCTATGTAACTTAAGACATTCTCTACACTACATTTCCAGTCATTTAGTCACCCTATAAATTCTCTTTCTAAACCTGCCTAGATTTTTATGACTGTATCAATACATTCATATCCTAGCATCTTTATAAGGAAGTCCTGCAGACACAGTTGGATCTTAAATTCTGATTCTGTCTTCAGCTTGGTGTCTACCTCAGCAGCTCTTGAAGGCAGCTGCTTGAGTGCAAGATCCATGACAGGCTCTTCCCTGGAAGTGGTTGTTCATGTTCTTTTTTCACAGGGACCATCATTACAAGTAGGTTTCAATCACGTGCAGCAAGTCTAACACATGTAGGATACATTAGATTCACTGTTGATATGAAAATCAATTGCTACTTGGACCCATTGCTCATTTGTTGATCTGTATGCATGGAACAGTCACTTACTCATCACTTGCAGAAATCAATAGCTTGCTACCTGAAAAAACCCAAAGTGCCAGATTGCCAGCATGAGAGGAAAGATTCTGAATACTGCACAGGGACAGCTGCTTTCATTTTTACCCACTTCTCCATCTTTCTCCAGTCTAGTAAATCCAAACTCATAATACGTACATGGGCTGTAACAAAGTTGTATTCAACATTTCTTGTGCCTAAAAGGAATCAAACATTTCTTTTCTATAGAAATGTTTCAACCAGGTGTTCTCACTGACCAACAGAAAATCTAAATGATAACAGAAAACAGGCTACATGTGAAAAAACAGCCTGTGACATTTAAAGTATACTATGCACTGATATAAGATGATATAAAGAAGACATATTTACTAAGTAATAGTGAAATTCCAGAAAATACTGTTTTCTTCCAGTTTTAAGTCATTATTGTAGGAAGCAAATAGTTTAAATGTCATATACAAGCACCTGTCCCTGATATGACCAAATCCAGTGAAACCCTTGAATCTTTGGTTCTCAGAGGAACTGAGCCAAGCTGAGCAAAGCTGGCAAAGAGGTCCAAGAGGGGAGAAGAGTCCAGGAGCCCCCAGAAAGAGGGCAAACGAGCAAACAAGCAAGCTAGCAGGCAAACAAAACTAGCAAGCTAACAAAAAAAAAAAAAAAAAAAAAAACAAACAACAAACAAACCACCACAAACCAAACCTATAGACCCTCCAGATCCCTCTGCTTTATACTGAATATGATGTATGGAATACCTCGCTGGTGAGTTTGGGGTCACCTGCCCTGTCTGCTCCTCCCTGCAGGTGCGGCCTTTCACTTTCCTGCACCCCCCAACGTGGTACACAAGATCTAGCAGTGGCCTTGGTCTGCACACCAATCCTTGGTAGTAACTCTAAGCATGGGGTGTTACCACTGCTAGCAGCAGACACTGCCTGTGAAACAGGCTGCTAACTTCAGACAGTGCAGGCAGTTAGAAGAACTGAACTGAAAAGTAAAATCACTGAACAGAATTAGTTCTGTTCTCACTCAAACCAGGACAATTACAGTGGACATTAAAATGACAGTAAGAATCATGTTTTATGTCAAAAAGCTGGGCTAGACTTCTCACTGAATGTCACAAAGAAATGTCTTGAAGCACGGATATAGTAAAGCTATACATAGTTTGTAATGTTCATAACAGCTAGAAGCCTGTCTTCCTCCATGTTATCCATTTCCTAATATGAATATTTATTTATACACTCATACATGCATATATACACATGCATATGTGTTAGTGTGTTTCTAAGGTCTAAGCACATGTAATACATATGGGCTACCCTTTCAGGGTTACCCTTTTTAGGCAATGTCTACTTTCCACAAAATAAAGTTACAGAACTGTATCAACAAAGCAGATTTTAAACTTATGGCCAAATTATCTGATACCTCACAAACTGGTGCCTAATTAATTTAGGAGCACAAATCCTGTTTGTGTAACACAATTTCATAGGATTTCACAAAGAAAGTACCAGCAAGAAGCAGGAATACGACTCAAACTTGACTGCCAACAGGAAAAGATGAGTGAAAAGGAAAATTATGGTCTTCTGGGGGAAACCAAAAAATGTAGACAAGTTTAACCACAAAGTTAGTCAAATGATCATTAAGGCTGTAGATAATCAACTACTTCAGAAGTTTATTCAAGACAAAAATCACAGAGCCACAGAATTTCTAAGGCTGGAACAGACCTCCAAGATCATCAAGTCCAGCCTATGACCCAACAACATGACCTCAGCTAAACCATATCACTAAGCACCACATCCAATCTTCCCTTAAACACCTACAGGGATGGCGACTCCACCACCTCCATAGGCGGGCCATTCCAGTGTCTAATCAACCTTTCTGTAAGGAATTGCTTCCTAAGATCCAACCTAAACCTGAAGCTGCTCCAGGCCATGCCCTCTTGTCCTGTCACTAGTTGCCTGGGAGAAGTGCCTGACCCCCACCTGCCTACAACTTCTTTTCAGATAGTTATAGAGAGTGATGAGGTCCCCCCCAAGCCTCCTCCAAGATGAACAACCCCAGCTCCCTCAGCCTCTCCTCAGAAGACTTTCCCTCCAGTCCCTTCACCAGTCTTGTCGCTCTCCTCTGGACCCGCTCCAGCACCTCAGTATCCTTCTGGATAAAACCTCATATTATTGGCCTCAGCCCATCGACTCAGCCTGTCCAGGTCCTTCTGCTGCATCTCCCAACCCTCCAGCATTCAAGCCTTCTCTTGAATAATTACTTTCTGGCCTGGATATTCTCAGAGGGGTTTCCTTGAATATTTTTCCTCAGCTGGTTTTTCTATTTTGTTCATAATGTTGTACAACTTTTTCTGTTTAAAATTCAAGAATGTCTTCTATTTTAGGACATTTTGAGCTTAGTATTAGTGAAGATATTCACAAAAATTAGACAAAAAGGGCATTTAATATGATTAGAATGTCTGGGATTACATAACTGGAGAATTTAACAAAATAATATTTTTTCATTGTTTGGATATTGAGTTCTGTGTCTTTCCAAATGACACTATAGTTTACCTGAGTCTCTTTCATAAGATTTGGATAGAAAAAACAGAGAATAGTTAAATCCAAAATAATTGCAGAAATCTTGGGGCAATGCTAATTGTCTCAAACTCGATTGCCAAGAACGACACTTAAAATAATTGGACTTTATTGTGAATATTGACTCAAACAGTGGACCAAAACCCACAGTGGAAATCATTTGCCAATTTGGGACTAGAATGGATGATCCTCAGTAGGATTTTCGGATTTGAGTCTGCATTGTCTTTAGCCACTTGTGTTTCCTACTAACAGTGCAGAAACGGGGATTGGATCCAGCTGCACCTAGAGTCCTCTCTGAAAAGTAGTTTAGAAAGGAAGGGGGTCCTCTCTGAACCTCATCACTGAACAGGAGGGTCTCCCTGACAGTTCTGTTTGTCCCTGTCCTCTGTGCAGCAAATAATCAGTGTACCTTGCCATCACATCTTGTTAAACTGCTGTTACATTTGCTATTAAACTTTGGTAAATTGCTATTTTCTATCAATAATGCAACTTCTTTCTCATGAATGAAGGTTATCACTCCATCTGTGACAAACATATGTATATGATGCTATGTATGTTGTATAAGTATTTTTAATACTGTGATGACAAAACAATACACAATATGCAAGCATTTTACATGAGTATGCAAATAACACAGCTACCAAAGGGGTTAACAAAGATATGTATCATTGCATAAAGAGGAAGACAAATCTGCAAACAGAAAGGACAGGGTTTGTACAAGAGTGCAAATAGCTATCCTGTCTAACACAGAAAAGGTATGACTGTCCAGACCAAAAAAAACTAAGCAACCCAAAAATCAAGAAAAAGAAGTATCAAGAGGATCATTAGGAAAGGGGCAAATGGCATAAAAACACCAACCATGAGGAAGAAAGAGAATACAATGCTGCTTCAGTTCTGATTTGTCTCAAAGATCTGCCGCACATAACCACCTTGACTGGTGACTAAGAGCCACCAAGAACCACAATCATCAGTGCTGAATGAATGGCATCAGCTGTCGGGTGTTGCATATTCATAGCTAAAACAGAATATGAGTGCTAAAGAGTAGTAGTTTTCTACAGGTAGTGATGATGATCCTGTGCAAGAACTAAGCATTAGCACAAAGTGTGCTACTAAGGAATTAATTTAGTAAAGTTTAGTTATAAACTGGCTTGATCTGTCAGTCTTTTAAACATTCCCATCACAATGATCTCTACTTTTTTAACTGACATATAAATATGTATGTATACATACATTTGCTTACAATATTGGCGAAGTAAATATCAGTATGTAAGAGTTTGATTAGTGAGAAATACACTAGTTTAGTATGTAATTTTTTTTTTTCCACACTTGGTACGTCATATTCTTGAAATATGTTCCTGAACTAGTGCATACCTAATTCCCTTCCTAGTTATTAATTAATTATCAAATGATATTAACTTAGTTCACCAGATCCAACTTCTATAATACTTAATTCCCGGGTTCAAAAATATTATCAGAAGTGACACACGCAGAAAAAAAACAACCAAACAAACAAACAGAAGAAGTTTTTTTTTCATGTAGATTCCCATTCTCTGAAAGTGACTATCTCCTAAACATTCTTGTCTTGCTTCCTCATATTCTACACTGTACCACAACTGGATATAAATGACTGTTTGTTCTTGATTCTGCCACTGTCAGTTCTAAATTCTTTCCAGCCCTTTTCACTTGAGTTAGCTTTAGGTGTTCTAATATAGGTAGGTTGGTCCTTTCTTATTTATACCACTGTGCTGTAAAACTGTAAAGAAATCCTGAATCTAGGTGATTGCCCATCATTTGGCAGATTGATACAGTTATCAGATTTGTATAGCACCATTCATTTTGAAACATTCTATAAAATAAGGGAGTTGAAAATTAAATAGCTACATGCAAAGGGTTTTTTAACTTAAGATCCTTAAGATTAAAAAAAAGTGTATTTTATAGAAATTCAGCAAGTTTTTTAACAGTAGATTAAAATGCCCTGTTATCACTTTAACCTATGACTTTCCATTTTCTGTTCTTCTGATACATTTTTGGTTCTTTCCTGATTAAAATGATATTTCCAGCAGAAATATTCTCATCCAAGGTCAAAATCTGCCATATCAGATGGCCTTTGAAACCTCATTAAATATGCCCTCAGTAAAACTAAATTGAGACCAGTTCAAATCTGTTCTCTGTGTTTTGATTAAATTATCAATTTATCCTACTGGGTAAAAAAAAAAATAAAATAAAATTTAAAATTCCAAACTATTTCAGTGAAGCGTGGTGTCAAAAAACTGAACAAATAATTATGGACCTGATTAACTTAGAAAACATTATCATACGTATTGGGTTTGCATGGCAAGGTTTTGGTAGTGGAGGGGCTACAGGGATGGTTTGTAGGAGAAGCTGCTAGAAGCTTCCCCCGTGTCTGACAGTGCCAATGCTAGCCAGCTCCAAGATGGAACCACCACTGACCAGGCTGATCCACTCAGGAACGATAGTAGTGCCTTTGTGATAACATATTTAAGGAGTTAAAAACCTGTGTAATTTTTTGTAGACATATTGGAGCACATCCAGAGGAGGTCCACCAAGATGATCAGGGGAACAGAGCATCTCTCATATGAACACAGGCTGAGGGAGTTAGGGCTGTTCAGCCTGGAGAAGAGAAGGCTCCAGGGAGATCTTATAGTGACCTTCCAGTACGTGAAAGGGGCCTACATGAAGGCGAGGGAAAGTCTGTTCAAAAGGGTTTGTAATGATAGGACAAGGAGCAATGGTTTTAAGTTGGGAAAGGATAGGTTTAGGCTGGATATTAGAAAAAAGTTCTTTAATATGAG
>JAAGNO010006618.1:60191-99107 GCA_033439905.1 Ceryle rudis | reverse complement strand
TATTATATTATAAGTATGCTTACGTGTAAATCCTGCTGTTTATTTTCTTGGGATGTATGGAATATATTAATTTATTGATAGATTAAATAATGTAGAGTAACAAAACACAGCGTTACGTATGGGATTAAGAGTTTATTCTTGGCCTTGCTGGGCAATCTCCCAATTACAAGGCAAGAAATAATTGTGCAACTTCCCTGATAGGTCTGTGTATTCCACCTTCTTTGTACTTAGACATTACTGCTTTTTGTTTTTCCTTTCTTCTAAGCCACACTACTAACAGATGAATGACGACTTCTTATGAAAGGATCTAAATGAAAATTATTTCTGTCTACTTTTTAGCTTTCCTAAGAAACTCTGTATATATGATGCCTCATTTGCTGTGTATTACAATATCACTGACAGTTCTGAGTCAATTGACATCTTTTGTTATTTATTTGGGAAGGGTAAGAAAAGGAGATCTCAGGCTATGACTAGTTTATTTAAACAAAATGGATTTTATGTGCACAAACCAACATCGTTTTGATGATATTAAGGCCTAAAGAAATTGTCATTTCCTTACACCTCTTTCTCTGTATATTCTGGGATTTGTTTATCTATTTTCCCTTCCAGCAAAGCTTTCTACTTTGATGCCAGTTGACTTGCAGTCCTGCTCGTACTTCCTTTGTTCTTTTCAAGTATGGCAAGTCTCCTTATTACCGGTTATTTAAATATTGCAGGTTATTTAAATGCATATTGCAGGTTATTTAAATGTGAGATATCGGCAGTAATTTAATAACTAAAAATAAGAGCAAAAGCAGCTGAAAGCATAAATGATAAGTGACAAAGGCAAGGCCACTGAGAGACCACATAGTGCATTATCACCAATTCCAAGTAACAACTGGTATTATTTCTGTTTGGGCTCTCCTGAGATAGCTGCTTAACTTGAATTAAGTTTCTTGGTCGGATCCAGGTGCTCACATTTTTCAGTGCTGAGAAATAAAAGTAATGTTACTAGCTTCAGAATCTATTCACTGCTCTGCTGGCCCAGGAAAATCAGTGTTTTACAATATTTTTTTCTGCTGCCACATGCTTAGAAGGGCTTTTCTTTGTATGTGAACAACTTCTTAGTCTGATAGCTTGCATATACAAGATGATGTTCTTCCATATATACATGTTTGAGGAATCTTCCCGTTTCTTTTAGTAAGAGGAAAATTAATTTCTTGTTACTGGTGGATTCTTATTTGTATTCAGCCACACTCAGCACTAATGGATCTTTGTCTTCCTTTCCCTCCAGTAAAACTGCACATTCAGACTCCGGCATGAGTTATGGCCATGGGTATCCTGAAACTGTACCTGAGACTGGTTTCATGCTGTTCTTGAACTTTCCTGACTTCCGTCTTGAAAATGCAACACTCTGAAGGAATTTGTTTGAGGTCACTTGCTGTGGTTAGTTAGGTCACATCTGCCCTCCAGCTTTGAAATTTGGAAGACTTTCTGTTATCCCAAGTATGTTGCAAGAAGTAGTGCAGAGTCTAGGATGCATATTTTGGTTCATATTATTTTTCTTAAGTTAATACCCTGTCAGCTGAAGCATTTTTCCTCACTATTGTTAGGCAGTTACAGAAAGCAGTTAGAAAAAGAACATAGTGAAATTCATGTAGAGCTTAATCAGTGTCCCCTTGTTTTTATCTCCATCTCTGCATTGACATACAGTGATTGTTCTTTCTGACAGAGAAACAAGTTTTTCACATTATTTTTTGTGAGTGGTGGTGGTTGCGTGTGTTTTGTGGTTGGGTTTTTTTTATTTATTGATTTTTCTAAAAATTTTTTTATTTATTTAAACCTGCCACATGCACATCCCCTCATGGAAGTGATTTGTCCAGCCTCTTCTGTATCTTTCAGAATTAGTTGTCCTCATTATAACAAAGTGCCTGGTTTCATTTTAGTTATTTGCTTTTATCCAGTATGGTAACAAAAACTTCCTCATAGTCCAAATACGGTGTCAGTAGCTGTCGGTTAACTCAGGCACAGATGTAGTGCTTCGATTTCTTCTTTGTGTCTTCCTGTTTTGTGCCTGGTTTTGTTTATAGCTTAGTCTCAGCATAATTCTCTATATTCACCATTTATATTTCTTCTGCTTCTCTTATTCTTAAGCTCGTGTTGTTTCCTTGTCTGTGGTGACAAGGATGCTACCAAAGTCCTTGCCAGTTGTTGAGGCAGCTGCTGGAGGCACAGGAGCACAGCCAGTGTGGGAGCTCATGTCCTGAGTGGAGTGGGCAGGGGGGGCAGGGAGCACCCTGGCACTGCTGGGGCTGCCAGACACCGGCAGAAGTGATGGAAGGTGTGGTTTGGTTGCTTCATTTATTTGCCTTCCAAACAACCAGACTTATAAATGATCTCCAATCTGCTCTGCTTTGCTGATGCCAATTACTGATGCAGTTTTACAGTTAAAATAGCAATCTATGCTTGCTCAGAAAAAGTTTTTTAGCCTATCCATGCAAAGAATGATGCTGGTTTCATTTGTCAGATTCATTATAATTCTTAGCACATCTTGGCTTATTTAGATGTGGGAAGTCGCCAGTGACTGCAGGTTTGCTCAGTTTGGAGGGAGAAAAGGGGTTTTGTTTTTTGTTTTTTTTAAAAAAAAGGAGAAAGAGGGAAAAAAAAAAAGCTACAAAAAGCTATGATTTATCTTGGCTACTCATGCACAGAGAGGAACCAGATAGAAACAGGATGTTACAGACATCTCCTGCTGACCTTGGAGATGCACAGAATTCCAGAAACTAGAGGACAGCATCTGGAGAAATGCTTCAGTTTTTTATTTAGCTAGCTATTCGTATGGTATGGCTTAGTTAAATGTGATGTGTCTGGCCATCATCAAATCATGACAAGCTCAGAGAAAGTGAAGGGCTATGCCTAATTTGCCTGCCCTTCAGAAAGGCATGCTGGAGTGCTTCAAGACTTCTTCTATTCACATCAGTAAGAAAATGGTATTTCTATCTTTGAAAGTAAGTTTGCAGTAGCTAAGTAGTTATGAGTTAGGCTAAGTGTGTATACTATTTTGTACCTCAAGAGCAGGTCTTCTCAGTGGTGTGGAGAGAATGCTTAGTCATGCATTTTACATAGACATTAATACAATGGGTTCAAACTGTGAGCTTTAACAAAGTGACGATATTCAACAAAATGCCATTTCAAAAGTGATAAAACCTCGAGTTACTGTTATCAAAAAAAGTTATAGCATATTTGAACAAATGCTGCCAGGGAATCTGGCACTCTTTTTCTGAAGGTTCTGTCTTCTGCATTAATTTCAGCAAAGTCCTAATTTGGATGCTCTGGTAGGTTTCTTGCCAGCACTAATTGTTTCATTCTTCCAGACAAGGGTTGGAAATGATGCAGATTTTTACAGTCGGAGTAATGTTTCATTTTGGTGTCACCAGCTAAGCTTCAGAGAGGACACTTGTGTGAATCTATGCCCATAGGTCCTTGCAGAGCTCTTGAGTATATTTAATACTCACTGATGAGGAGATGAGCCCAAGAGGTGATTTCAAGAGGCTGCTGATGTTCAGTGGTGATGCAAGACTTTAGAGCAGCTATTCTGTGAGTGGATCCTCATCTTGGGAACTATGTGAATGGAGTTCATTTTATTGTTAAAGTTTGGAAGAATGCCATGCTTATCTTCCGTGGTGAGTTACTCTCTCTCTTAAAAAATGTAGAGAGAAAGCCTCTTAAAGAGGAAAGTAAAAAATGGAACATGTAATTCTTTTTTTCTTTTGCCAAAGTACGTAGAGGGAATTGGAGACATTCAGTGGGAATATATTAATTATGTTCTAAGTTTGCTTCTTAGCCTTCTTCAAAATTTCAAAGGTAGATACTAAATCAGGCAGAAGTTAGACTGAACTTTCATGAGTTAAAACCTCAGTGTTTCACCACAGGACCATATAACTTGTGCTCATGGTCTGTCAGTAATGGTGAGCCACTTTAAGGGACACGGTGTCCAGAATAAATCTTTTGTCATCCACCACAGATTTTAACTGGCTACAAAATTAAATTCTGCCTAGGGTAGAAATAGGAAATTAAGTTCTGGTAACAGTTTCCTAATACTGATTATGCTGGTGGCCAACCAGCTTTGCAGAGAAAAGATCTGAAGGTTCTGGTAGACACTAAGCTGATCATGAGCCAGCAATGTGCTCTTGCTGCAAAGGTGGCCAATGGTATCCTGGACTGCATTAGGAGGACTCTTGCAGCAGGTCAAGGGAGGTGATCCTTCCCTTCCAGTCAGCAGTGACGAGGCCACACCTGCAGTGCTGTGTTCAGTTCTGGACTCCCCAGTACAAGAGAGTCAAGGACATACTGGAGAGAGTCCAGAGAAGAGCCACTAAGGTCATTAAGGGACTGGAACACCTCTCCTATGAGGAAGGGCTGAGACAGCTGGGACTGTTTAGCCTGGAGAAGAGAAGGCTCAGGAGGGATCTTATAAAGGTCTACAAATGCCGGAAGGGAGGATGTACAGGCTTTTCCAGTGGTGCCCAGTGACATGGCCAGACGCAATGGGCACAAACTGAAACACAGGAGGTTCCCTCTGAACATCAGGAAACATGTTTTTAATGTGTGGGTGACCAGGCACTGACACAAGTTGACCAATAAGGTTGCGGAGTCACCGTCTGTGGAGAAATTCAGAAGCCATCTGGACAACCTACCCATCCTGCGCAACATCATTTAGCTGGCCCTTCTGGAGCATAAGGGATGGACCAGATGACTCCAGAGGTGCCTTCCAACATCCAGCATTCTGTGATTCATGAGCTTTATTGTAGGCTGCTTGCTTTCTGCAAATTGTTTGTATTGCTTGTGTCATAGAAAATGGACTTACTGTTAGTTTTGTCATATATAAACACCAATAATATTTTCAGTGTTTCTGTATGGAGAGGTGATTTGCTTCAATATGAAATTCCATACAATACATTGCAAATAATGCCTGTCAAAGGTCTATGAAGACTGTAAGAGGTACTGTTTCAAACCACTTGTTTATAAAAGCTTAGAAGAAATCCAGAGGTGAAGCTTGTCTAGAAATATATGTAATAAAAAGCTTGTCTTTAGAAGATCATTCCTATCTACCACTCATCTGCCAAAGACATCACTGGGAAAGTCCTTCTGTTTCTTTCCCTCCCTGAACCCCAAAACTTGGTACTCCAGAGTGAGCAATGCAGCTTACTGGTGGGGTTTGGTTTTTTTCCTCTTACAGAAATCTGTAACTTTGCCCCTTAGCTCCTGTTCCCGTGAGGAATTAAAAAAAAATAATCATAGAATCATAGAATGCCTTGGGTTGGAAGGGACCTCTAGAGGTCATCTTAGTCCAACCCCCCCTGCTGAGCACAGGGACATCCTCAACTAGAGCAGGTTGCTCAGGACTCCGTCAAGCCCCACCTTGAATGTCTCCAGGGGTGGAGCCTCAACCACCTCCCTGGGCAACCTGTTCCAGTGCTCCACCACTCTCATGGTAAAGAACTTCCTCCTTATTTCTAATCTAAATCCACTCCTTTCTAATTTAAAACCATTGCCCCTCGTCCTTTCACTACAAGCCTTTGTAAACAGGCCATTTCCAGTCTTTTTAAAAGCTCCGTTCAGGTACTGGAAGGTGGTTATTAGGTCTCCCTGGAGCCTTCTCTTCTCTAGGCTGAACAATCCCACCTTCCTCATCATGTCCTCATAGGAGAGGTGTTCCATCCCCTGATCATCTTCGTGGCCCTCCTCTGGCCCCGCTCCATCAGGTCCATGTCCTTCTCGTGTTGAGGGCTCCAGAGCTGGATGCAGTATTCCAGGTGAGGTCTGACCAGAGCAGAGCGGCAGAATCACCTCTCTCAATCTGCTGGCCATATTTCTTTTGCTGCAGCCCAGGATGCGATTGGCCTTCTGGGCTGCAAGTGCACATTGTTGGCTCATGTCCAGCTTCTTGTCCACCAGAACCCCCAAGTCCTTTTCCACAGGGCTGCTCTTTATCACCTCATCCTCCAGGCTGTATTGATAACGAGGTTTGTTCTGGCCCAGGTGCAGGACCCTGCACTTGGTCTTACTGAACCTCATGAGATTCACCTGGGTCCACTTCTCCAGCTTGTACAGGTCCCTCTGGATGACATCCCATCCCTCTGGTGTATTGACTGTACCACTCAGCTTGGTATCATCTGCAAACTTGCTGATGGTGAGCTCAATCTTGATGTCTGTGTCACTGATGAAGATACTAAACAGTACTGGTCCCAGTGTGGACCTGTAAGGGACACTACTTGTCATTGATTTCCATCTGGACTTTGAGCCATTGACTACTGTGTCCTCTGGATGTGACCATCCAGCCAATTCCTTTTTGACTGAACAGTCCACCTATCAAATCCATCTCACTCCAATTTGTTGAGGACGATGTTGTGGGTGACTGTGTCAGAGGCATTGCAGAAGTCTAGATAGAGGATATCCATAGCTCTTCCCTTGTCCACTGATGTAGTCACTAATGTAGAAAGCCACTAGGTTGGCCAGGCAGGGGGCTTTGTTTTTATTAATATACATAATAACGTGTGTTTTCCACTTTTCCCTTCCCTGCTCTTCCATGAGGTTAGTTTCAAAAGCAAGAAGGTCTGAGAGAGTAAGCTATAGATAGAAAACTCCTGTATTTATGAACCTCTAAAAGAATTACATGCTTCCAACAGAAATAAAGCTGCTTTTGCCTGGATTTATTCCTTTGTAGCAAACTTGTGCAGATGTTTTGGGCCTCCTGATCGATTCAGAGGAAATATTTGCTGTCAAAAGCATGTGAGCAAATATACACTTTGCAAATGAAGGAAATTCTTCACCATGTATTGAGCTTTCCCTTTTTAAAGGGCACTAGTAAATCTGGGGGAAGGACGGTGTTAGGGAAAAGTGAAGAACTTTCTTCTTTAAATGTTTTTAGGTAGTAGGGTGAGAGGGGAGCTACCGATTTTAACATGTGGTTCTTCCTCCATAAACCTAGGGGAAAGTGAAATATCCCATCACACTTATTTGCTGTGTGTGTTTGTTTTCCTTCGTTTTCTCATTTAGTTTTTCCTTTGGGTAATTTTCAACCTCTTGTTAAATACACATCACATGAAGTTGTGTGAAGGAAGTCCAGGCTAGTTGAAACCTCTCAGTTCTTGATCTCAAGTGTGGCCTTTTAAGTGCTTCTTATGGTGCATTGCTCTGCTTATAGGCTTGTTACTGAAATGTTTCCAGTTCTGGAACTGGCATTATCATTAACAAATATTACATGAAAAAAAAAAAAAAAAAGCTCAGGAACGAGAGTCTAACCAGCATTCTTATTTCATCTTACTGAATGGTAACAGGACTCCTGGTTGTAAGCTTTAACTTCAGAGTCTAACCCTTGATTTCCAGGAAAGAGGCTGTGAGTTGATGATGGTAATAGGGCTGTATGTGTAATGTGAAAAGGCTGTGGGTTTTTTGTTTGTGTGTAAAGCTGCCATCAACACCAATGAAGCCCAGCTGAATGACCTCTATTTTTGACAGTGTAGCATACTTTTATTTCAGTTTTCTGTCTAAGATTGGCACAAGATCATGCATTTTACCCCTTACATGACCACATATTTTACCCTTTTTGTTTATTTTTCTATTTCTATTTTTTTTTTTTTTTACACAAAGTTTATCCTTTAAGGGTAAACTGTATTGTATTATCTTGTACTTCTGTGGAATTGCCCCTTATGTGCTTTTATTGTGGTATAACTGTGTGCATCCTGCAAACTTGTTCGTGAAGCTCTGTCCTGAGCACCAAACTTCTTCAGTAGAAGAGTTCAAAAGATTGTGCTCATTATGCTAAAAAATGGTACCCTTAGGCTTCTACTTGATCAGACTTGGGGATGCTTTAAAACTGGGCCATAATTAATTGTGCACTAAATCAGAATTATTATTAATTTATGTTTTTAAGAGAAGGAAGGGACTAAATTATGTTCACTTTTTCTGTACAATTTTGGAAAAGAAAAATATGCATTAATAAACAACATGTCTGTAATTAATTAATGATCCCCTGGAGAGGGTTTGCTCCCAGACTAGCTAATTACTGCATAAAATTTAATCCCAAAACACATCATGAAAAATCAGCTGTGGATTAGTGAATTGTGGTGAGTAAAACACTTTTTTTTTTTTTACTTTTTTTTTTTTCCTGTCTTAATGGCTGAAGTTAACAACCGAGACAAATGATAAAATGCAAATCCAAACTCCAGTGTTGAGGTGCATTTTGGCATTGTTAATTAATGAGCTCTCTGCTATTCTACTAAAAATATCATCAAACTCTCACTAGCATTAGTGTGAGCTATAAACATGTTTTCTCTGGATTGATTTGAAAAAAAGTATTAGTTACTGGGTTTGGGGTTTTTTTAATACTTTGGAGTATCTAGGCAGGGCCTAAATATTAGGGTCCTCAAATTCATCATTCCCCACCTTTTCTGTTGTTCCTCTTTAATCTTCTGCGGTGTCTGTTATTTTTCTCCCTTTTCTGATAGACTTCTAGATCTCTGGAATATGGGCACAAAAATACATTTCAGAAACCTACTGTTCTGGTAACCTAGATGGGGTCAGCAGTTTCAGTACCTTTTAATAAACAGGTCACGTATTTCTCAGTTGGATTCGTATTATTCGTAACTGAAGTAGATTTTAGTATTTGGTTCCTAAACTCTTAGTAAAGTTTTTGCAAAGCACGAAGTGCATTCTGCTTTGTGCAGCGAGAGCCTCACTGCCTTCCAGGGAAATACATGAACATGTCAAAAATTTGAGTACTTGTAGAATCAAAGCTTTTATTTGTAAAATGATACCTAATAAGAAAAATGGGCACAAGCTAGTAATTTTCTTTATGAAAACAATGGTTATTGCTCAGGTAAATGTTAGCAGCACTGATTGATTGCTGACAAGAGGTGTTGAAGTGATTAACAAGTCAATGTACAAATCATGTCATGATTTTTTTTTTGTCCCTTAGAACTGCAGCAGTCATATAAACTAGACTTTTCAGGTTTCTTTTCTTAAGAAAAACAAAGTGTGTTGCAGAAAACTTGGGAGAGAAAATTAAAATTCTTCCATACTTAAGTTTTCCTTACAAATTCTGCTTCAGCCTAACTGATACCTATTTATTTTATAATAACAAAGTGAAGCTTTAACATATGCATAGGTACCTCCCCCCATCATTTCCCTTCCCCGCTCCTGAATCCTGTTACGTTATGCTTTATTATGAACAAATGAACTCTTCTTTTGGCTTCTTCTCAGAAAAAGTTTTCTAATTCACTCTGCATAAGTCTTTGACTATATATAATATTTTTAAATAGCTAGTTTTAGGTAAGTGTATGTTTAAGAAGGAAGTAAGGATATCATAAATATTTCATAGCATATCTTTCAATCTTTAAAGATAATGAGTTAGAAACACAAATCTGTTTTCAAATATAAGTGAAAAATTGGTATCGATTCTAAACCTCTTCAAACCAGTTTTATCTAAAAATGAATGTGAGTACAGAATAAATTAATTGCTGTCTCTAAAATGTTATCTTCAAACTACAACTATCTGTGTTAGGCAGGTTGGATTTGTACTTGCTTATTTAATCCTGTCTTATCTGTTGCATGTATTGTATAGAAACTTTACTATTTCTACTTGATATAAATGACTTCCCTTATGGTAACCAGAGGGATTTGGGAGGGTAAGCTCACAGCTGTGTTGCTGGTGTATCCTCAGCTTTTATAGATAGTAGATAGGCTACCTGCTTCTTCTCTGGTTTGAAATCGAGGCTTTGAAGGGACTGGAGAGGTGACAGCAGAGGGAGTCAAGGATGTTTCTTCCTGTGCATGCCTTTACAGAAGAGGTCGTAATTTTCTTCTTTACTCTCTTTGGCAATCTGTCAAGGTGCTTTCTGGAGGAGACTGTCTTGGAAAGGCTTTGCTAGAACTGGAGAACCCAAGTGGGGCAGTTGTGGGGATATGGAATAGCTGTGTTGTAAGGAGAAATCCTACAGGCTAGGATTGTTAAACCCGGAGAAGACCACTGAGGGGGCATAGGACAGATAGACAAAACTGTGAACGATGTGGATGAGTTAAAAAAGAAACCAAGAACAAAATCAATTAATTAGATGGAAGAAAGTTTTCTGTGGAGAGCTTGATGGAATTGATCTTACTGCCTTGTGTTGCTGTCTCTGCCTTCCTGTAGTAAAGGTGCTTCAGGCCTGGTTCTGAAGGTAAAAGCCTTTTCAGGGCTTGGTGTGGGCATGATTTTTTTCCAAGATCTGGGAGAGCAAAGCATGTGTGTGCAACAGAGCAGAATTTGGAGGAGGGGACAAGTGAAAAACATCTGGAGATGACTCTCACTGAAGGGATATGTGGACTCTTTCAACAAAAACCACAGAGCTTATCTGCTGGGTGTCAGCAAAAGCGTAACAGGCATAAGTGGCTTCATGCAATAGTGGCATTCTTATGTTTGGATTTTATGGCTCAGAGCGCTAGGGACATGTAAAAATTGCAATGTCATGGTAATGCTTCTTAGGGAGGATTTTGTTCAACAATACTACTGCTGGCAAAACTATAGGCATAGTCATAGCTTCGCATTGTTTCTTCTTTTGCACTTCATGATTTATGTTACTCAGATGCCTGGCATAAATGAAAAGAAGAAAATTCTTTTTGCTGAAATAAGTTGTCTCTTAGAAGTCCACCTAATCTCTAGAGCTGCTAGAAAATCCATTGTAGAATAGCCTGGAGCCAAGAAAGAAGAATAAAGAGAAGAACAGTGAAGAAAAATTAGTATAGTGAAGGCATCTGGGTGTTTTCAAGGGAGGGGAAGATGTCTTATTACTTGCAGAGGATTCAAAATGTGACTTAAGTCTCTAGAGAATTTACAGACTTTACAAAAATGCTAATGAAAAGCAAGTGTTTTATTATGAAGTTGTCTACTTTCTGCCTTCTTAATAATTCTTAAATACTTTAAAATAACTTAAAAAAAAAAAAAAAAAAAGGAATATTAGCATTTATTTTCACTCTGTAGTGTTAATAGTTTTTTTAGTGTTGGTGCTGTTTGCACTGCTATTGCCAGTGGTCTGCAGCCTTGCCATTCATTTCAGCATTCGTATGGGTTAATAAGTATTCAAGAAAACAGCTCTGTGTAGGGAAGTGACATACAAAAATTTCATCTGAAAGGAAATAATAAAATAATTAAAGTTGGAAGGGACCTCAGTAAGTCACTTTATCTAGTCTCCCAAATGAACAATTTAGAAAAAGTCCTGTGGAAAATACAGAGAAAACAAGGGAGGCTGGAGGCATTGTAGTTCTGCTCTGAATTTAAAGAAATACAGAAGCCCAAAATACAAGCAAAGATTCACTTTATAAGTCAAGGGGCGGGGGGGAAACAAAACAAAACAAAAACGACGGTGCATTTCTGTTGGCATGCAGCCTCTTTCCACAAAAATGTTGTAATTTACAGTAGTTGCCCATATTTACATAACAGTGGAGCAGAACTATAGTTAGTGTTGTTGGGAAGAAGTACTAGGCTTGTTCTGGTTTCTCTTTGGCTAATCAAGTACAAAAATTTAAGTACTTGCAGCACTTCCTAAAGGTGCTCTGCACAACAGCTTTTTTTCACAGGCATATATTTCTCAGTAGACAGGGGATCTGAACCCTGAAAGATGTGGATCCTGAAAGTGCTTTACAAAACAGAATCTCTTTTTATTCTTAAGTATGCCCACAGTAGCTTGCAGTGGTGTGTTAAATATCTTCATGTGTGGACTTTGAGAATATAGTACTTCTGCTATTTCATTTCAGTAAATGATGAGTGTTTAAACTAGTGGAGAATATGAAGTGTTGTCTGTAACAGACATATTTGCATCAGCATGACAACTTCACATTGCACACGTATATTTACATTAGAGCTTTTTAGAGGAGGCCTTATGCAGTGGATTTACCCCAGCCAGTAACTAAGCATCCACCAACTGCTTGGTCTCTCCTTCTGTAATGTGAAGGGGGACAAAACTGTAAGAAGAAAAGTGAGAAAAACTGGTGGGTTGAGATAAAGACAGTTTAATGAAGGGAAGAAAAAAACCAACCAACCCAACCAAGTGATGCAAAGACAATCGCTCACCACCTCCCACAGGTCCCCTTCCAACCTCTTGCCCACTCTCAGCCTACTCATCGTGGGGGCAGCGTGAGAAACAGAAGAAGGTCTTGACGCTCTGCGAGTACTGCTCAGCAGAAGCTGAAACAATCCTGTGTTACCAGTGTTATCAACACTGTTTTGGTCACAAATACAAACAAGAGCGCCATATGGGCTGCTATGAAGAAAAACTAATTCCAGCCAGGCAGAGGCAGCACGCCTTACCTTGTTTCCAGCTTATGTTGCTACAAACATCAGCACTTAGTTGATTTGGAAGGTCATTAACATTGACTGCAGGACTCTGGAGGCTGGAGCTCCTGCTCTGACAGCTCTAAGGGCACCATGTTTTCCAGAACAGCTGGGTTTTATGAATTGACATTATCAGCAAACATTTAAGTGAATAATGATATTACATGGTGTTAATTGTCCGATGGCATCTGAAAACTTCTGTTAACTGCTGTTTCTCAATATATTTGATATTAAATTTAAAAGGAAAAGTGTATAACTTTACTAATGTCATGACAGATGTTGTGTGTATGAGTTTTTATATTCTGATCACACCTCTGTAGTGAGCTTCATGACATGACTTGGAAGGACACAACTTGCTGGACACTGTTTACCTTTCTGTGTTGTCATGAAGTGCTATATGGTAGCTTAGTCTGAATCTTTGTGGGATTTCCATACTGCCCTGGGAGAGGGCAGTACGGAGCTCTGGAGGAAAGGTCTCAGGTCACTGAAAACACTGGGAAACAGCATCCTAGTTCCCTCTCGTTTGTCCAGCAAAGCCACATTGTCTAGGACCTCTGTAGTTGTTTACAGATCAAAAGAGAAACAATTGACCCATTCATGCCTTCTGGCATAATGGTATCTCATGGCTGTACTCTTATATCTCTGCCCGTGTTCCCAGTAGATTCTAATGTGCTGAATGACTTGCATTCAAGAGAGAATAATTAGAGAATGTGGAGTCTTGCACACAGCCATTGATATGGAGACTCTGGTAAAGGAGAAAAGAAAGCACGTTGTGTAGAAACATCTGTCAGAGCCAAGGAAGGAAGGAAGGAAGGTGGGTGGGTGGGTGACTGGAAGTGAGTATACCCCATGTTTTATCATGGTTGAGGAGAGAATGGGTAAGTCCACAGATGTCTTCAGATACTGGGTTAAAGATCAGGATCTTTATGAGCTGTTTTAGAGGGGTTCATGATGGTCAAATTGGCAAACAGGAACTTGAAGAGTCGTTTGGCGAGATGGCTGCCTTCTGTTTAGACAATGAACTGAAGGACAAAGAGATGAAGTAATTTAAACACAACCTAGATTTGATCGGGTCTACTGAAATATCATCTGTTTCTTGAAAAATAAGTCTTTCAGATGAAGTGAACTAGAATTTTATTACCCCCAAGGTAAAAGTGGAAAAAGGAAGAGGAAGTCAGAAATGGTTCTATGAGTGCACATAAGAAAAAAAGTCTTGAAAAGTGCTTCAGAAGTGTCATTTGATCGAGAAATGCGGCTTTTGACATGAAGCTTGGAAAATGTCATAACAATATTGAAATTCCAGCTGTTAGGATCACAGGATGTCAGGGGTTGGAAGGGACCTTGGAGATCTTCAAGTCCAACCCCCCTGCCAAGGATGAATGGCTCCTTGAATTGTTTTAACTTTGGGTGTCCTGTAGTTTGGGAGCTGCAGTTGACAAGACACAAATTTCTGTTCAGTGCACTAGGGAGAAGAGTGGGAGTTCTTGTGTCTTTATATAGCATTTCATTTCACATAAGGTTCAACATTTACTACTCAAATAATAATGAAGTAAAAAATAGCTCCCTTTAATTAATGAGAAAGAAAAGCTGACTGTATTTGAAGGACCTTTGCCCAGAAGGGAATTTAAACAAATTTTAAGCCATGAATGAATAATCAGAAATTCATGTCTTAAAGCTGCAGGTAAGCCATTGTAGTAGGACTGTATCTGTAGGCTCATTGGCATCTTCATGCGGTAGTGTGTAGATAGTATGAATGGGCATCCAAATGAATTAATGTCAGGGTGCTTAAGGATACCGAGGGAAAAAAAAGACATCTGGGCTCTTAGAAATTAAATCTGAACCTATGTGGAGCTTTCTAATAGGGCAGGAAAGGCTGACTTCCCTTTCAAGATCAAAACAAAAGTTGAGAAGGGCACATATGTTAGTGGATTCCAGGCAGTTTCAATGTCCATTATTATAGAAAAAGGTCTTCATAGACAGAGAGCTGGAAAAGTTTATCAGTTTTCAGAATATGATGGAGGGAAGGAGTTACCGAACTTCTTGTGGTTAAGTTAGTATGTGAACGTAGGCTATAAATGACATCAGTAGTTTGATCATCAGTTCTGTCTGTGTTTTCTTAGCAGATAATTTTGTCAATATAAATAGAAAGTACTTTCAGTACATTTTTGGGAGTGAGATTTAGGCAAAAGAGAGTGACAATGTATCACTTCACCAGTCTCATTTCCTACTATTTGTTGTCTTGAGAGCTTGTTTCTGGTAGATCTGGTGAGGTAAAGTAGTGAATTTATGTTTCTGAATTTCTTCTAGCTTGAAGTGCTTCATGCAGAGGGATGTAATTTTGTTTTTTACTCCCACCCATATCTTTTGTATGCGGAAAGCAAGAAATGGGAAGGAAAGAAACTAAGTAGTTACGAACTGGAAATTTTTAAAGTGATACTTAGAAGTAACAAGTATCAAGATACTTCTTGAAATATATTACTGTTTCTTTTCTCCTAGGTTTTAGGTAGCAGTCTTGCAGATAAACACTGATGCTTTAACATTTTTGTCAATGTGCTACTACGTTTTTTTTCTGGTTGTGTTTTAAGGTTGATTATTTCTTTCAAGCTCTCACCATTCATCAAAAAGCATCAATTTTCTTGTCCAACACTTTCCATGTACTAATGCCTGCCTGATTTTTTTGTTTTGTTTTGTTGTTCTTTAATCAAAGGATACAAGTGATTCTATGGATTGTCATACTTTAAAAAATATGAGATGAAACCAAAGCATACTAAGGTTTTGTGGAAGATATGCCAGTGGAATAGATGGATGATCTGCTTGCTCTTGAGCTTTCTGTTCCCTTAAGCACAAATATCCATCTTTTTTTTTAAGCTGGGGAGGCTGGTTAGAGCACTTCTCTGTGACTGCAGAATATAGTGGTTACATATTTACAGGGGCAGTAGGAGTGGGACAGAGCCTTGCTGAGTGGGAGTCCCAGGAGGTTTCTTTTTCTTCCTCTGGCTCTTCTTTTGAGGAATGTCAGCCATTTGAAGTGAACTCTGCATGCTCAGGAAGTAAAACATTTGCCAAAGTAGTTCTGCAGACTGTACAAATAAAAACTCCATGGCAGGAGGATACCTGAGAAAAATCTATAATTTGGGATATTTACTGTCACTGCCTTCAGTTTTGCAGCATTATCAAGACCCCTCTAAGATGTATGAATGCTTTATTTTTCAGTGTAAAAACTCTGCTTTGTGTTGCTAAGGAGTAACACATGGGAAGAAGGAGGACTAAGACACTATCATTTATTTCTTCCATTGATGAGAAATACTTTGAGACCTTAAGCAGATTCTTCTACAGCTGTGCTCAGCATGTTGGAAAACAAATAGGTTTGTTGGAAAACAAAAAGCTGCCTTTCCAGCACAGAAGGCAGAAAGTAGAGGGAGAGGAATGAAGAAAAAAAAGTAAATAAAAGGTGTCTAGCCTGGCAGTGTTGCCAGAGTAAGAGAATCAGAAGGGAACGACGGAGAATGGGGGGAAAAGCTTGGAAGCTGAGGCACTGGTTGTGTATGTGTAGAGAAGGGCTTTTAATAGCGTGTCTCTTTGGGTTTTTCCTCTCTGAATCATGTTATATCTTTCATGGAAAAGTCTGTGAGGAAAAATATCCTCCAGCCTTCTGTGGTTTACATGTGAATGGAGGCAGCTGGTGGGAGTGATGCCAGAGGTTGCTGTTCTGCTGTCCAAAACAATTGCCTCTGAATTGCTTGCAAGGATTGAGCAAAATGGAGCTGGTATTGCTTTATGAAAAGAAGTTGCTCTGAAAAAGGTGTTGTGATTTTGTTGTGAGTCTCACAAGCAAATGATACATCAAATCTGTGTTTTCTTTTCAAGACTAAAGAAAAAGATTGAGACTGTTATAAAGAAAGTAGAATCAAACCAGGGATCTTTTCTAATAACACAATAGTTATTGTGTCACATTCAGGATATGTGTGAGTTGTTCTGAAGGCTGTCTAAGTCTGTGGTGTGGGTTGTAGGTTGCAGAGGCATGTGCAGTGTATGTGTGTGTGTGTGTGTGTGTCCCAGATCAATCAAATTATCTGCTTTTTGTTCTGATTTGGAGCATAATGCATTCAAGCAGCATTGAGATGCAGACTGTGTTTGGGCAAGACCACTTCTTGTCTCTAGCAGTCATTGCTAGAAAAAGTAGTTTATGTTGATGCTGGGTTTTCAATCCCATGCCCCCTGAGCTGTCTTCAGTTGATAAGCTAACTAATTGGTGCAGGAAAATGGTGCTGAGACCTTTGCCTCATAGCACCATGAGCATCTTTAGCAGTGGAGGTGAAGCCAGTGTGTAATATCAAACAAACTGCTCATTGCTGTAGCTGTGTCAACCCATAGCAGCTGCTGGTTTTGAACTTAGGAACATTTAAACTTGATTGATGAACTACTAAAATGGTGTTAGCAGTAGGATTCAGACGTGTATTAAGCACCTGATAGGAACACATTACGAATGTCTGCAGCTGCAAACCAGTGTCTGATCTAAGCAGGATTGAGATGAATGGGATTTACTCCAAATGAGATTAAGTGATGCATCTATTTTCTAATAACTGCACAGATGAGTCATGTTCAGAGGTATTTGATAAACTTGTGGTTAGAGCTGCAAGATCTAAGGCCCTCCAAGATAACTGATTGGTAAATATAAATGTCAATGTGGAAATGTGATGGGTTACAGTCCATACACATGCAACCCTTTGTGTCCTTAGTTTATGTGCATCTGTGCAATGTTGGCCATTGCCACAGCTTCAGAAGCGTTTGACTAATTATAAGGCCAGATAACTCTTTGTTCTTGTATTTTCACCACCACGGTATTCATACAGTGTTAGAAGGTACTTTCTCCCATTGAAAAGTCTGTAATAGCAGCCAGCTAAATAAATTACTTCTTTGGCTGAAGAGGTAAAGGCTTTCAAACAGAAGTCCTGCTTTCAAAACTGGGCAACAAATGCTCCATACATGCCAAATATGTGGTGTTTGTGCTTTCCTTCTTAGATGTGGTCATTTAAAATTTAATCATGTGAAAAGACTGTATTTATTTTACTCATATGTTACTAATCTCTGTAATTTAAGAGCAAGTAGGGACATAAGCTTCATTAAGATCCATATGATTAAAAAAATTTTGGCTGAGGTCCCTCCTCTTGTTCTAATACAGAAAGCAAAAAGTGGCACTGGGAAACAGAAAGCTGTGGTTACATTGCACTATAGACAGGGGGTGATGGTGCAGCAGTGTTAGAAGTGTCTTACATTTCTGCAGTTTGTACCCCAGTGTGCTGGTCTATGACGTAGTTAGTTTATTTGGTTGGTTTGTGCTGGTACTTAGGATAAAAATGAATCCTTAGGATGGCCAAGTGCCTTTTGCCTGCTGGTCAGAGCAGAGCAGCCAGCTGGGCTGCAGAAGGTGAATAACAGCAATGTGCCCTTGTGGCCAGGAAGGCCAATGGTATCCTGGGGTGCATAAAGAAGAGTGTGGCCAGCAGGTCGAGGGAGGTTCTCCTCCCCCTCCACTCTGCCCTAGTGAGACCACATCTGGAGATTGTGTCCAGTTCTGGTCTCCACAGTTCAAGAGGGACAGGGAAATACTAGAGAGAGTCCAACAGAGAGCTATGAAGACGATGAAGGGACTGGAACATCTCTCTTATGAGGAAAGGCTGAGAGACCTGGGGCTGTTTAGCCTGGGGAAGAGAAGCCTGAGAGCTTTAGCCTGGTCCCTTCCAACCCTAACATTCTATGATTCTGTGATCTCTCCTGCAGCAGAGGTGGGAGGTTGAAGAAGCTGGTTACTATTTTTAATTCCTCATAGAAATTAGAAAAAAAAACACAAACAAACCAAAACCATTTTTTATGTATCTCTTAGAGTTTCTTTTGGTGCTAGGTGTAATCGGTCAAGAGAATTCCCCAATCCTATAGTGTTTGGATTTGAAGGTATTTATTTGAACTTTTTGGTACTTTTATATTTATTAAAATACTCTTAATATAGTGTTAATTTGAATGAATTTTAAAAAATTAATTCCATATGCTTTTATGAGGTGATTGAGGAGGATTGAAAGAATCTAATGCCACTTTCCTGTTTCAACGCTTAAGTATTTTCAAGCTGATTCTTAAATTCTTTATATTTTTTGACAAAATAATTTGATCACCTTAGACTATCTCTGCACAAAAGTATCTCAATGCGCAATATTTCTTACTGCAAAATCTATCCTATAATGGTGTGGAAGTGCAATACTTGCAGTTGATGAATATTTCATGTGTATCTTTTAACTTTATTTAAGATTGGTCTCAGGTACTGTGACTACATGATATTAAAGAGAGTGATTATTATTCTTGGACATGATGTTTCAGTGGGCTATTTTGCTTATGCTGCTGTTAAATTTGAGGATATGATTTCTCATTGAAAAGTACAATTAAAATATGTTTCCCAATTTCACTAATCTCAGACTTATTTATTGCCTAATTTGTGCCCAGCATGTATAATAGATAAATCTTTGGGTTTCTTCTGAAGTTTGTTAGTACATTTTGACTATGTTGCTAGGAGAGCTAGATGAGAATAAATAAATAAATAAACGCATGTGCTGAAACTTATTATGGTATAGAGTTGCAATACCTGTGAATACCTAAGCAACCGCCACTGGCACAGAAAACTTTTTTAAAAAGCTAGCATGTATTAGTGTAAAAATCATGTTCGTAATGGTTTATAAGTCCTAGAGATCGAAATGTGTAGCTACCTGTCTTCTGTAGAAGTGAATACATTAATTTTGGGGAGCAGGCTACACAGCCTCTAAGGAGAAAATGCGTGTCTCTGTTCTGAAGAAATTATTCTGCTTCTTATTTTTAATACCCAGTACCCGATACAAAAAAAGCATTTTATTTCATTTTTCATAATTAAACTTTTTTTTTTTTTTTTTTGTAGTTAAATAGGGGTAAAGGGTATGAGAGATTGCACATAAAAAGAGTGGAAGTGGGTATGAAAATGAGGAAACTTTAATTTGCCTTATGTTTGCAAGTAAAGGAAAATACCTCATCGTCGGGAAAAGAATAAAAGGCAAAGGAATGGAGACCTGGCAAGCTTTTGACATTAGGCCTATTTGGGGAAATAATTGTTTATGCACTGAACAGGTTCCTGTTTGTTTAAGTTCATACTCCATTTTTTTCTAAGCTTAATTTTGTATAATTTTATGCCTAATACTTGTTCTGAAATCAGACTTGAAAATAACTACAGCAGTATGGATCAACACCACCACTACCCCAGGGTAAAGGTCACTCCAAAGCATGAAGGCAGGTGAAGCCTGGGGGCTGTCAGCTGCTGATGACGGGGGGAAGGAACAAAACTCAACAACAGTGCCTGGAAATTTTGGACACAATTTCTCCTGATGTTTACAACTTCTTGAAAGCAGATGATGTCAGTCTTGCAGGAGGTCTCCTAGGCTGAGGAGTTCAGGACTGGCTTGGATATCTCAGGTATCAAACTATTTGAATACTTCTGGTTACCTGTTTGAGTAACATCTTTAGATAGAATGAAATGTATTAACAGCAAGCACATATTTAATGCCGCAAGGATGTAAAACTGAAACCCGCCCTGGTTTGCATATATTTGTATTTTTTCTTTTATTTTCTGTACAGATAGATGAAGCTGAAGTCAGCTTTGGAACTGAAATATAGAGCAACAGTATGTCTCATGGTGGTTGTGTGTCACACATTATCTGAGGAAATTTTTTTAGCCCAACAAGTTAAAGTTTTCTAGCTCCAGAAGTCTGTTTCTGTGCTGTTGCATCCAGTTTCAGTAACTGGTATTTTTTCTTTGTCTTGGAAAGAATGTTTGATTTTCTTTCTGGTTTTATTGCAGCATGTTTTTTAGCATATAAATCCCCTTCCAAATGACTATATAGGGGAGGTCTCTTTTCTGGCAGTTACTTTTTTGGGAAGGGTGAAGGAATTTTAAAACATATCAAGTCCACAGTTTAACCAATTAGTATATTTTAAAAGCTTTAGTATGGAAAACAGATATTAAGTTGTCTGTATTCATTGTCAGTAATGGCTATTCAAATGAACTGTGATGATATTTGATGTATACCATCTATTGCCAGGCATCAGTGATTTGTCATTCAATGCCATTGCTATGGGGTGGTAAGATTTTTGTATGAGAGTGACATTTTCTTTACTAGAAAATTATTTTTCTTACTGACATAATTGAACACTGAAAATAGGTGTCACACATACATTTGGTTGGCTGGGTGTGAGTTCAATGTGTATTAAAACTTAAATTGTGACTGAGAAAGCTGGAAAAATCTTAGTTGTGTCCAGTGTACATTGATTTAATTAGTTAAGTATGGCCTTTTGCCATTTGAAAGCCTGATATGTGGTGGGGTATATTATACTGTGGGAACTGCCTTTAAAAACAAAAGAATTCGCCATAGAAATCTCCTGTTGAAAATGAATGCTTTAATTTCTGATTTATAAAATAGTTGTAGTCTCTGGAGCAGTTCTTTCTTCCTGCTTAAGTCCCCTTTGGATTTAAAATGTTGTCATAGCAGTAATTTTTAGGCAAAAGGGCCATTTAGTTTCTGTAGAGTATTTTTTTGTACATTCTGTTCTTGATTTTGCAAGTCTCTTAAAAAAAACTCAAACCAAAATCAGACAACTAATTTATAGACAACATGAGACACAGCATGGGTTAAAGCATTTGGGATAAACTGGTTTTGGCAGCAATAGTCATATGTCATTTGATGACCAGACTTTTGATTAGTAGTCGTGTTTTAGTAAAGCATGTCTGAGAAGGGCATCAACATTGTATGGCTTTGGACTCTGTAAACCTTGAGGTGGTCAGGCTCTCTGGTGTTATGACACTGTTACCCACAGTATTCTGCTGGAGAAACTCTCTGCTCATGGCTTGAATGGGTATACTCTTTGCTGGGTGAAAAACTGTCTGGGTGGCTGGGCTCAAAGAGTTGTGGTGGTGAATGAAATTAAATCCAGTTGGCAGATGGTCACTAGTGGTGTTCCTCAGAGCTCAGTACTGGTGTTTTTTAGTATCTGTATCAATGATCTGTATGAGGGGATTGAGGGCACTCTCAACAAGTTTGCAGACAACAACAGTTTAGGTTGGTGTGTTGATCTGCTTCAGGGTAGGAAAGCTCTACAGAGGGACCTGAACAAGCTGAATCTATGGGCTGAGGACAAGGGGATGAGGTTCAACAAGGCCAAATGCTGGGTCCTGCACTTGAGTCATCAACCTCCCCAGGCAATGCTACAGGCCTGGGGAAGACCAGCTGAAAAGCTGCCCAGCGGAAAAGGACCTGGGGTTCTAGTCAACAGCTGGCTTGAGATGAGCCAGCAGTGTGCCCATGTGGCCAAGAAAGCCAACGTCATCCTGGATTGTAACAGAAATAGTGTGGCCAGCAGGACTAGGGAATCAATCTTTCCCCTAATTCAGCACTGGTGAGGCTGCACCTCAAATACTGGGTTCAGTTTTGGGCCCGTCACTACAAGAGGGTTATTGAGGTGCTTGAGCATGTCCAGAGAAGGACAACAAAGCTGGTGAAGTGTCTGGAGAACAAGTCTTGTGAGGACTTGAGAGAAGTGGGGTTGTTTAGCCTGGAGAAAAGGAGGCTGAGGGGAGACTTTACTGCTCTCTACAAGTACCTGTGAAAGGATGTTGTATCAAGGTGGAGGTTGGTTTATTCTCCCAGCTAACAAGGTATAGGACAAGAGGAAATGGCCTCAAGTTGTGTCAAGGGAGGTTTAGATTGGACATTAGGAAAAATTTATTCACAGAAAGGGTTATAAAGCCCTGGAACAGGCTGCCCAGGGAAGTGGTGGAGTCACCATCCCTGGAGGTATTTAGAAGATGTTTAGATGTGGTGCTTAGTGATGTGGTTTAGTGGTGGACCTGGCAGTGCTGGGTTAACAGTTGGACTCAATGGGCTTACAGGTCTTTTCCAAGCTAAATGAGTCTATGATTCTGTATTTTGAATTTTGCATGAAGATTTAGCCAAGCTCACTCAGTTTTATGACTGAGAAGTTTAATGTTGAGTATTACCTTTTTTGAAAGGGCTCCTTTGCATTAAATTTCATGGTCACAATCTCCTTTCATGTTTTGTTACATTAGGTGTTTGAAACTAATAAACTTCATGAAGACAGCTGGGCTATAGAGTAAATAAGTCAGAAGAAAATTTAAAATTTAATCTGATTTAAAACAAACAAACAGTTCTTTTGATGATTCACCTTTCACATGTACTGGGCTTCTTTAGGGCAGGGGAATAAACTGTCATGTGAGAAGTAACTTCAGTTTGGAGGGTATTAAATTAAAATGTGGGCAAACAAATGAGTTCTCTTTGAGCTTTATTTTGATATTGAAGGTTCCTGCTACAAAATACAGAGGTCTTCATTGCTTTACTTCTAAGGGGATTGTTGCTTAAATCAATGCTTCTATTAACTCTGTTGTCCAAAGGGAACATTATCTTTTATTTTACAAATTGCCTCAAAGTCTTAATTTTCATTTGTAAAGCTGTTTCTTTTATTCTTAGTACCAGCAAGAGACAGGTACTAAAAATAAACTTCTCTCTGCCTGCATTCAATACAGGAGAATCAAGTTCACAAAATAATATTTGAAGACTGGTATATGTTGTGTGTGAAGCCAGAAGAGGTAGATCAACACAGAGCAAGCTATTTTCTATAAAATATTTTTACAGCTATGGTTCAAGTGGATGATCATGCTCCAGTCCTATACAGAAATAGGGAGAATTGCTGCCTACACAGTAATTCTGAGAACCAGTTGTATCATGATCATCAGCATCATGTTCATGTGTTTTTTACATATTTAAAAATATGTATCTCAGAGACACAGGCATGGCTGGTTTATCTACCAGATCACACTTAAAACCTGAAGTTACTGCAGCTGGATAAAGGATTTTCAAAATTGTAAAGGAAACGGAGGACCTCAATTTTTTTTTTATCTCCATGATATAATGGGAAGTTGAAAGATGTCCTATTCCTGACTGTTATGCTGCCATTACAGACATAGCAAATGACACAAGAGACCCGAACTTGTTGTGAACAACAAACCTCCCCTTGCCCTTAGGCTCACTTGGCAGTGGTTGGAAGCAACTGGATTCTAGATGGTTTTGTACAAATTGGAAAACTAGAAAAGCTTAATTTCCCCTAATGGTCACTCTGGATATGAGAGTGGTGCTGTATAATGGTGTTTAATGGGCATGTGAAGAACTCTGCTGGTCCTTTCCTACTCTAGTGCAAAGAAATCTTTCTTCTCTTAAGTTTTTATATTTTTGGTACAAAATATTTTGACATGGCAAAATGTAATATACTTGATATCACTGATAACTATTTTTGCAAGGATATTTTAGGAGTACAGTGAGCCTAAATGCTTCTGGAAAAACTTTTAGTTTCTAACACTTCTAGAGTCCCACTCAAAACTGATTCCAGAACTGTGCTCTGGGAGTCCCTACTGTGTGTACAGTATAATGTGTACAGCAATCAAGTTGTAGGACATGATAAAACAGCTACTGTTTCATTAATTATTTTCCCTTGACTATGTATGCAAAATAAATTTTAGCAGTATAGTGGATAAAGAAAGTTTAGATAAAATCGATATTTGAAAAACTGGCTTGCTTACTGAGACTGAATTAAATATTGGTGCAGTGGTTATACATAGTCATTTTTTGGTCTGAACTAATGCAAGTAAAATATACCTTCTAACACAAGATTTGCCAATATATTTTCAACTGACTTGGGTTTTTTTCCAGTTTAGTAAAAACAATGCAACATTCTTTCTCTGCCAGCAAGAAGTGTGTGTCCATTGCTTCATGTAATGGGAGCAGCTTGAGATCTTGTAATAAACAGCTTCAAGTACTTATTAAATCATGTTAGATAACTGCAGGTTGTATTACTTAATACCACATATAATTTTATATATAATAAAGTGACTGAACCAATACATCTTAGGTGCATCATCTTGTTCTGTTTCTGTTTCTCTATTCTTTCTTCTCCACACAAATCCTAATTCTTTCACTCCCCTTTCAAAATGCCCTTTGTTTCCCCCTCTCTCTCTGCACATCTGGTTATCCTGCTTTTCCCCCCTCCCCCCTTCAGCTTGATAGTCTCATTTTTAAAGCTTTGTTCCGCAAAGTACATAATTAAACAGTAAGACATGACAGGGCATGAATATCGTTGCATTAATTGAGAGGGGAGAGAGAGGAAAACCAAAGGAAAGCTACAGAGAAACAATAGCAGCTGGCACTCCATGGGTATATAATTTGCAATTCATTTAGGAGAAAGCTCGTCCGTGGGATGGAATTTTCATTGGAAAGTGATGGCTAAACCCATGCACCAACTGGATGCTTCTCAGACAGAGCTTTGCTTTGCACTAGGGCAGCATTACTGCTGCAGCTCTTGCTTATTAGACCTGCATATTAGACGTGCTGTGATCTCTGCTGCTGGCCTGTCATGACCGGAGGGGCTCTAGAGCCAAAAACCTATTAACTGCTCTACAGAGATAGATGGCTCCTTTTGAAGGAAGGGCTGTTGCAGTGCAAGTGACATTTTTTCTGCTGAGAAGTAGGTGTTAATAATATCCTTCTGTGGTTAGCCAAAGTGACTGTAACATCTGTCTGGATGCTAGTAATTCTAACAGGCATTTCCACTTGAAAGTGAGCAAAGAAAATCATAATGAGTGGTTGGCAAGTGCCTGCAAGTGTGAAGTCTCTACTGCCTGTTAGTCCAAGTGGCATACAGCAAAACTGCATATCTGAGGAGGAGGAAAGAGGGCAAATAAAAATGCTCTCTTAGGAAAAGAGCAAGTTGGTAGCAGACACAGTGGTAAGAGCTGGGGGAAGTAACCACATACACAGAACAACCAGCTCTGCTGCTCTAAAATGGGAACTGCTCTTTATTTTTTCTGTAAATTTAATGCTATTTTAGTAATTTATGCACTACAAAATGGAAAAATAAAAGCTGTAGTGACTTCTGTGCAATAGGGTTTGGACAGACTGGAAACTTTTAAAATAAAAATTCTGAATTAATCCCAGTCCCATCTCTAGTTTCATGGACTTGATCTGCTTTGCATTTCAAATGCAGTCTTGGGCTGAAGGGACTCTACAGAACATGCCTGAAGATATTTGAAGCAACAAGGCTCCTGTATGTAAATGTCACCGAGAGTTAAACATGTACTTTATCATGTGTGTGTGTGAGCATAATAATGCCTTACTGTCACAGCATGTAATCATACAAAATGGTAAAGACCAGAGATGCACTTTGTGTCAGCTAATAAACTACAGAGCATTTTGTCTCCTTTCTCGGGCTTTCATTCCCATCAACCAGTTACTAGATTCCAAAAAACCTCCTAGTGGTTCAAGAAATACAGAGAAGTTATTCATCAAAGCACTGATTTATAGCAAGAAAAATTGCTTCCTCTTCTTTTGTACATTTGCAAGGCTATTACAAGACATGAAAATATAGGTGATCTTGGCTCTTTTCTTGAGGGTACCTTCTTTCTGTTTATAAATGAAGTGGCTGGCAAATATTAAGCACTAAATGTAGTTTAATTACATGGATGTTGTGCAACATGTCTTTGTATGTATGACTTTGCATCATATATGAAATTAATCTATTAATGTATGATCAACAAAGCTCTGGCCACTAGTTTTAATGCTGAACAGCTTTTTTTGTTTCAGGAAGTAGTTCTTAATGTGTGGGTTTTTTTGAAACAACTTATGATATTGGAGCATCAAAACTCTAGTAGGACCAAAATTCTTGTGGGCAGTTGTGCTGTTCAGAAGGAATTCCAGATAAAACATTCCAGCTTTTCCTTAGTAATTATCCTAGGCAAGAATAGGAACTGAGACCCACTGGGCTTTCATGCCTTTTTTCTGGCTACTGGAAAAGGCAGTCTTGTTCTAATTTTGTATTTAAAATGAACATAATCCTGTTCGCTCCATATTCCTCCTGTAGACCATCTTGATTCAAGGAGTGATTTTGACCTTCAAGAATTGCCTACATTACACTTATTTATTTTGTCTTTGACCTTGCAGGTCTGGTAATACATCTGTCTTTGGTACCAATGTCAGGGGAGTGCAACTTGTGTGCTTTCAGGCTTATGTGGTCACAGTTGACATGCTCATTTCTGTTCCTCATAAGCTGGGCTTCACTCTTTGGGTTTTGGGTTTGTAGAGGCTACTCATTGGTGTATGTGGAGAGTGCCTGCTGATGTTACTGAGAATTGAATGCATATATGTGTAGGCAGAATGTGGATCTGCTTTGAAAACTGTTGAAGTGAATTTTTTTAATTTATTCATCCTGTTACTATACAAGAGCAGCTTTGAGAGGGTTGTCTTGGTCTCTTGGGAGAAATTCTGCCATAAAGACAAATGAATAAATAATAAAGACTCATTGAGTCATCTTTTCGGTTACAGGGAAGAAAGAATTTAAGGTATTTCTTTTATTCTATTTTCCTTAACATGTAAAAATGTAGCAAACAAGGAGTAGGAAAAACATTTTTCCCTTCATTTTATGTTTCTTCTCTCTAGGTTCTGTCACTGTTGCTTTACGAATTAACTTGCTTCCACATTTTCATCCAAATTGAGCTAGACCTTTCAAAGCAGGATATTTAAAAAAAAAAAAGTAATTTTTTTTTTTTTCCCAAAGGTTTAACTGTGCCCACAGCACCACCAAGGAAATGGATACTATGGGTTTTGACTGAAGTTTTCATAGAAGTAGAGGGAACAAGGCACATTCAGCTGGTTTTGTGGCTTCTGCTGCACAATAAAGTTGCAGAGCCCTGTGTATCAATCAACCAGTTAAGTGTGTTTAAATCTTGTGAGGCTCTTGCTGCAGCTCTTGTTTTTTTCCACATTAGTTCTAGTTTCCCCCTTAAGACTTTCTTTTTCACCGCACTTTGGTGAGGATACATTATCCTCACCTGTATAGAAGGGAGTGTACCTGGCATTTTAGGAGACTCTGTGACTCCTTTTTACTCTAAGTAACTGAAAATCAAATTGTTAAATATTTGTCCTTCAACTCTTGGTAACTGTCATCCTTATGTCCTCCTTCTAGTGCTCTGCTGCACGGTAACAGATGCCAGTTTGATATCTGTCATCTTTTCCATGGCTCATTTGTTCTGAATACGTATAGGAACAAAATTCTACTTTATTCTTCCTTTGCATTTTTAGATGCTATATTGTAGCCTTCAAACTTTGCACCTACTCCTTCATAATGGACTATTAAAAATATCTTGTGATTTTAATATAGACTTGGCTACCATCAGGAAGGTTCTTGTCCAGATTACCTAACTGAGAATGACAGATAGCATGCCCTGGTCTCTGACTGTTGATAAACCCCATTCTTACTTTGCTTTTATTGTTTCTTCCATTTTGATATAAGAATAATTTCTTAAGTTTGTTATATGGTGGTGCTTCATTTTTTCAGATGGCAATGACAATGGAAGCTCTTTCTCGCCACTTGTCTTTTGTGGTTAGTTTAGTTCTTGTTTTTACCTCATGATCTTCATATATTTTGTGTGTTTTGTGCTTATATTTTTATTACACAGTAGGAGAACACTTTTTATTTGAGAACATGGTCTTCATTCAAATTGTAAAATCAAGAAACTCATATACTAATTAGTTATGCTATTAGTGAAATGCCTAGAATTGGTCGTTCTGTTGCAGTATCCTTTAGTATGTGAAAGATTTTGGTAAGCAAGAAGGATTTCAGAGACCAGTAGTAAATAATGAAATATTACTGGGACTGCAGAAATCTCTAGCGAGCTGTCGTAAATTTGGCCACATTGGGATGGTTATGAAAAGATAACTGTTCAAAATAGTAAAAAATATTTACAGTTGTTTGCAGTTAAAGGTGGAAGGAACCATAAAAATGTAAATGCTACAACTAGAGAGAAGTCTTACCTGTTTAGACAATCTGAATGAAAGACAAATTTTTCACAAATTACTGATTTTGGAAGTACCAGTGCAGTGAACCCCAAGTTAACGAGCAATCACTGCATGAGGATTAGATTCTAGGTGTCCTCTGCATCTCTTTCCTAGGCTGTGAATTCTGTCTCTAAATGCAACATGATGGCCTACAATAGGGAAATACATTGTGGGAATGCCATTTACAGTTGTGGCAGAAAGCACATAATTCATATTAAGAAATCCAGCCTGTGGAAAGATGGGTGGGGGAAATTAAAAGTAGAGCAAGTGGAACACAGAGCCATCCTATCTAAATAGAAATATTTTTGGAGTGAAAGCTAGAAAGTCTTTAATGTTCTTGACGTTTTTCTACTGAAAAATCAGCCCCTTTTTCATAAGAACAGAACAAAATAGAAAAACCTCTCTGCAACCAGTTTTCATTAAAAAAGGATTTGACTGAAATGTTTGGGGTTTTTTTTTGTGTGTATTTGTGTGTGTTTGGGGATGGAGGGGTGTTGGCAGAGGTTGTCTGTGATACGGCTTTTTTTCCCAATCACCAAGAAGTAGTGAAGTTCTGGAGTGAGTTTTCTAATGATATTGTACACAACATTCACCATTTTTTAAAAGTGAAAAAACTGATTGAGATGAAGAGTTGTCAGAGATGGTTTTAATTTATACAGTTCTTCCCTAGGAATGTTCTGCTTTCTAAGATGCTTAAGGACCAGTGTAGATGCTTTCCAATCAATGAAGGAAACTGAAGGTCCTGCAAGTCTCCAAAGCTGTAAACTATTCCCAGTGCCCGTAACTTCACAGTAATGTAGTGAGGAGAAATTTATTCCTGATCTCAGCTGGTTGTAAGTCTGTGCCTTGGAGCATGAAGATTGAGGTTCTTGCAATTTTTAGTCTAGTTACAGTGGCTATTAATCATTATGTTCAATCCCTCTTGAATATTGCTAAGCTCTTTGTTCATATACGTTCTGAGCTATTGAACCTCACAGGTCAATTACACAATGTTTATAAAGCTAATTCTAGATTTTGACCAGGAGTGAAAATAAAACCCTCAATGGGACCAGGTATTGCTTTTAAGTCAACTGTTGTTTCCTGTGTTACATAGGTGAGGGGAAAAAACCAAACTGGTAAGGTACAGAGAGGGGAAGGCAGCTAAATAAAGATGAGCTTTTGAAATTTCTGGAATCTTCTCTTTGGTTCTGGTCAGATTTCTCAATGATAATTTTGGGGTTAATGTTAACTCGTAACAGCTTGACCTCCCATGTTGCAATGGGTGATTTACTCTGGTGGATGGATTATCTGCTGCCACTGCGGTGCTGGGTTTTGATATCCTCCATCTGGAATAGAGTGGTGCTCAGCATGTTTGTGTGAAATTTTATTCCTCACTCTCCCAAAGGTGAGGCACCTGAACATGGTGGGCCCAGATCTCTAGATCTGGCACATGATTCCTCTGTTTTTGTTTTTGTTTGTTTGTTTTTGGTTTTGTTTTGTCTTTTTCCTCAAATCAGTGGTAATTTCACTAGCCTAATTCTGCTGATGTAACTAAAAAAATAAAAATAAAATTAAAAAAACCTCAAACCAAAATGCCAAAAAACCAAACCAAAATGGCAGAACACCCAATGAAAACAGTTGCACCCCGGTATTTTGTTATATATTCTGAAAATGTCAGGAAATCATGGTTACTGCTAGGATAGTTCTCAATTTATAAAAGGACATCAACTACTCAGTCAATTTTGTGGACCTGGGAGAAGACCATCTGGAGGAGAAACGGAGCATATCCAATGATTGCAGAAGAGAATCATCACCGGTATCATATTCAATTAATGCAAATGCTCAGCTGCTGAATTGCTGCATAAGAAGCTGACAAAACAGCACCTTGATTTTTCCTTGGGGAGAGTTTTAATAAAACATCACCCTATTCTGGGAATGAAAATTGCCTTGCATTAAGAGCATAGGCCAAAAGTTATATGTTTCTCTTCTAGGTAGTTTAGTAGCTGGCTAATTTGTATGCCATGAAATGAAAACTTTCTCATGAGCTTGACATGTGTAGCACACATTCCATCATGGTGAGTTGAATAGTCTAGGAAGTTTCTTTCTAAAATTAAAGGCATTTCTTTTAGAAGATATTTTTTCCCGCTTGGACAGGCAAATGTTACATTCCTTCTTTTGAAATGTTGAATGTTGAGCCTCTCTGAATCAGTACGTACATGTGTGGGAAGGGACCTTCCCTTTTTCCTGCATTCGTTTACCTCAACTGGCCTCTGTAGTGAGGCTATTTGGGAACGGGCCAATTTCTGTTCATTACGTAGAAAAATACCAGATTCACAAATGCTTTCATTTGCAGATACTAAAACATTTTACAAATTCAAGAATAAGTTGTACATCACATTTTTACTAAACAGGTATTACTTGAGTTGCCTTGTGATTTTACATAACAGCAAAACAATACCAGTACAAATGTATTAATTCAAGTGACTAAGAAATACTGTTTGTTTTTTTTTTTTTTCCTTCTAGACTCCAAATCTCATTTAGAAAATCTCATTTAGAAATCTTTCAAGTATGAGTAGACAAGTTGGACTGAGTAGTCCAGTTAGTATCATCACCTTACTCAATACTGTATCCTTTCAGATTCTCAATCAGTGAGTTACCAGGAAGCACTTCACTGAGAGATGGTCTTTTCAGCAGTAGGAAGAATCTTATGGAACTGTAGGATAGATCAGGTTGGAAGGGACGTGAGCAAGTCTCTTGTCCAACTGCCTGCTCAAAGCAGGGTCAGTTATGAAATTAGACTGGGCTACTCAGAGATTTGTCCAGTTTTATCTTGAAAGCCTCTAAAGATAGAGACTGCACAATCTGGACACCCCATTACACTCCTTGACTATCAACAGGGTGAAAAAGTTCCTCCTTATGTCCTTTATGAATCTCCTCTTTCAATTTATGCTCCCACCCCACACTATCATAAAGAGCTTATCTGTCATCTCATAACCTTCTTATAGATACTGAGGAGCTGCTATAGAGATATGAATGAATGTCCCTTCCCAAGGCTAAGCAAACCTTGAATCTGCAGCCCCACTTCACAGGACAAGTTCTCTAGACCCCAAACCATCTTGGGTGACCTCTGTTGAACTGCTGGGTTTGTCGATGCCTGCCTGGTGCTGAAGGGCCCTAAACTGGCCTCAGTAATACAGATGTGGTCTAATGAGTGAAGAGCAGAGGAGGCTGATCACTTCTCAGGATCAGTAGTAGTACCTGTGTAGTACCTCAGTAGTAGTTCCTGTGCTGCTGTTCCAGCTGTTGGCCCCCAGTGCTGCTGGGGTCATGGGGACTCTTGTGCAGCTGCTCTCTGCCACCTTCCCAAGGGCTGTGTCTGCAGAGCTGCCCCTGTGCAGTCATCTCCAGCATGTAGTATTGCAGGGAGGGAACTTTATTCCCAGATGCTGGGAATGTATGTCCATGTTGAACTGCATGAAGTTTCCAGCAGACTAGAGTACAACCTGTTACCCACTACTCTGGCACAATTAGCTAAACATTTTCTTTAGCCCAACTAGTTGTCCACTCATCCAGAGTGTAACATCTTAACTTGAATACACAGGAATGCTGTGGGAGACTGTTAAAAGCCTTGTTAAAGTTGGTGATGTTCATTGCTGTCATGTTGCCCAGAAATCCAGTATGTGTCAGAGAAGGCAATTTGTTTGGTTAGGCAAGTTTTACCCCTACTAAATCCATGCAGACTGTTCCTAGTCACCACCACTTTCATGTGCCAGGAAATGTGCTCCTGGAGGATTTACTCCCTGATTTTCCCAAGCACCTAAGTGAGGGTGACTGGCTTGTAGCTCCTTGACAGTCCTTTGGTCTTTTTTCTTTCTTCAGTCATCAGGACCTGGCACAATCTCCATTCCTAAGGGATTGTTACATTGCCTAAAGTCTACTTCAGGCAGATTTCAGTATTTGTCTACTTTGCAAGCTTGAATTCTTACTTCAGACTATCTGAAGATACTTGAAAGAGAAAAGTATTTCCTTTAACTTTTGCTCTAGAATTTAAAATATTTTTGCCTTCTTTCTTTCAGGTGTGTTTATATTTGTTACATTTGTTATGGGTGGGCATTTCCAAGTTTCAAATAAGATTGATGGTCTGCTTATGTATCTAACCACTTAATTACCTGGAAACTTCAGAAATGGTTGTGCAGCACACCTCAGTCTTTTTTTCTATAGCTGGAGTTTGTCAGTGGTGCTGTGGTTGCCATGATCTGTTTAGAAGAGGATGCCAAGTGCTAATGCAGGGTCACAGTGTCAAAGAAAATGTTGTGTTTTGGTGTTTGACAGCACTCCCTGTTCTCATCCTTGAAGTGGAGGTTGGCTAAGATTCTGGGAAAAATGGTGGTAGCTTTATTTTTGGTGAAGTGGTGCTGTTACATACTTACCCAATATCAAAGGTGTTAGACACCTTTGTGTATAATAAAATGTGTATATACATTTGAAAATAATTGTGTGTGCTGGATTTTTTCATCGGTGTCTGATCTTGAGCTCCAGTAGCTAGTGTTCTGACAGAGTTTATTGCAGAGCATGGATCAGAGCTCTTAATGTTTTGTTTGTCTGAAAGAGCAACCTAGATAGCATCGACATCTGCCCAGCTGTTTTCTTGATGCTGAGCCTTACTCATTTGGCTGAACATTTGCTTCACTGACACTTTTGCTCTTAGGACACTCTGGGCAGGATCCTGGAATGTCTGAGCAAATACTACAGAGATCTTAATCTGTGTTTTGACTAATATGAGCAGTGGCCTTCAGGTATCCCAGAAAAGGCTCTTTGAGTATTGTACAAAACCTGAACTGTTGGCATATTAGGTAAGCAGTACGCAACACACATGGATTTGTCATAACAGAAATCATTCACATCTTTGCTTTGCTTGAGAAGGGCATCTTTGTCACTATTTATCCATGACTGGTCTGATCTGATGATCGACCTGATGATCACCTGCACTGACGATGCAAGTGAGACTTGTGGTGGTACAGAGAAGCAGCACCACCCAAGGAAATATAGGCTGCCTCTATGCATGCCTGCTCACTCAAACTCACCCTTGGGTGCTTTGTGCTCAGAACCACCTTTTCATGGCTCTGATACATAACACTGCCAGTTGTGTATGTGTGGAATGAAAGAAAAATACAAAATCTAGAATGCCTTTTTTGTTATAAATGAGTGGAAATACCCTGTACTATTGCAAATTTATTAGCTTGTGAAATGATGTAATGGCACTTCAACAATAGTGGTTTTAGTTATCTAAGAAGCAGATGTTTAACCATAAATCATAACTGCATGTTCAGGCAATTAAATACGTAGCCTTATTTTTATGTAGCCCTTTTTTTCTGGTGTGTGTGCATACTGTGTACTTACCAACTAGTATTGCAAACAAAGAAATGGTTTGATTAATGTGCAATGCAGATATAAACCCTGACACCCATAGTGGTTGGTACCATGCTGTAAATGTGTAGCAGGGCCTTATATACAGCCATTCAGCTTATAATGTGTTGGATTAATAACTTGTTTTCCTGTGCTTACTTAGAGAATAAGTAAATTATTGTAGAGTATTCAGTGATAGTTATTTGCACTGGGATAAATTATGTATTACAGAAGTTCAGTTGGAAATTACATCACCAACTAAACTTTATATTGGACAGTTTACTTAAAGTACTGCCTGCTGTGTGGTTGATGCAAAAATGAAGGTTGTTTCATAATAATATATTCTTCAAAAGCTATTTCAAGAAAGGTCTGTGGAGAAAATTTGAGACATTTTGAAGAAAAGTACCTTTTTTCTATTGAATAAAAAACTTTTAGATTGAATTAACCCTAAACATCTACATATTTTGCCTTGCAGGGGCATTATGTTATTTGCTAAAATTTATTTAGCAGAAGTCTTAATTTCTTCAAAGGCTATATATCATTAAAATCATATTTTTCTTCCTTAATTCTCAGTTATTTGATAGAAACTATTAAAGTGTTTAGAATACCTTATGTTTAAGGGTTTGTAGTATGTCATACTCATCTCTTTCTTAGCTACCAGGAAATGCTTTAACGAATGAATGTGGGACATTTCTGGGCCTTTTATGTGACAAGTTTCTTTGCTGTGTATATTTTGTTGCCACAGTCACTTTCTGAGTTGTTCTCATGCAGTTCCTGGGGTTAAAACCTTGATAACATCCACTGTAAAGCTCTTGTGCTTGCTGAATCCACTTAAATAAAATTCCCAAAAGGTACAGAACACAGTATTACAAATCATTCATTGAAGAATGACCCTTAAATATATGTGAAGGAAAGCAGTTTAATGTTCCTTTTTTTTTTTTCCTGTTCTTTCCCAGAAAAATCACAGTAAATCAGTCATCCACAATTTCTAACCTAAAGGTGAAATTTCCTTACAAGGTAGTTTCCCATGCCAGCTGACAGTTTTTTTCTACCAGTTTGCATGCCTTAAACCCAGGCTGACTTTTGCCATTAGACTTTGTCTAATGGCTCTTCATGTCACCTGTATGTGAGTTGGGCTGTTCTGAAGGCTTAACATCTTATGGTTAAAGAAGGTTGATACATATGGTGCTGAGGTTTGATTCCTCTGATACAATACTGCGGTATCTTTCTTCAAATTAAACAAGGAATTTGGTGTTGTGTTTAAGATAAAGCCTTTTTATCCCTACTTTACTTTAAACCCCAAAGTCTTAGCTTTAGAGGTCTCCATAACATGTTTGTGTCTGTCTATCTCTGGTCCCCTTGCCAAAAGTGTTCTTCTTTTCTTCCTTTTTTTTTTTTTTTTTTAATTAATTTTATTTTTGGCATGTTTGCCTTCTCTGCTTGTGTCCCTTGAGCTTTCCCTCAGTAAACATCTGCTAAAATTGCTTCAACCCTTCTTAATCTATCCTGCATTTTTTGCTACTTTTATTGCCATCTCTCTTCCCGTGCATTTGACTGTCCATGTGACAGAGTAATGCAGGCCACTCTTGTCCCATGTTAGTCCATCTAAGTAAATAAACGTTCCAATTTTTGTTACGGTTTTCCCATGCATGCTGTATCACATGGTGGGTCTCGATAATGTGGTTCTAAGCAGGAGATTAGATGAGCTACTTGAATCCGTGCTTTGGAAGGCGAGTGAGTGTCAGGTCTTTGTAAAATTGATATCTGCTCTGCCCACAGGAACAGCCTAATCCACTGGGATGCCAGCCACTTGAGTGGGTAGAATGTAAGCAGAGGGTTTTGACTGTGCCAGCTGCGTGTCAGGGAAGCAGCTGGAGTACTGCCAGAGAGCATTTGGCAATGCTGAGTGGTGACAGAGGGGCTTCAGAGTCAGATAGGAATATAAACACTTGTCTAGCTGGAATGATGAGAGGAAGTATTTCTATACCTCCATTATTAACTGATTATGAAAAATGGAGCTAATGTTTTAACTCTAAGCCTTGATAAGACAAATAGACACATGAGGAGTGTAACTTATTCGGAACTGCTGTGAAATCAGTGGAGTGGCAGCAGATTTTTATCTGTATGTTTCATGGAGGGAGGTGGGAACGTCATCAAAACATGCCATCCAAAAGTATTTTGTGTGTGTTCTTACTCAAATAAACTAACTTAGGCATTATGCAAAGAGGTAGGGTGGTGGAAGAGTGTTTTAAAGACAAGTGAGAAAAAAACCTTGTACATTTTACTTTTTTTTTCATAATGTTAGAACAACCTTTAAAGCAGTATGATTTAAAATAATTTTAACTGGGAAAAAAATTTCAAAGTTTTAACTGGGTGGAGGGGAAGAAATACCTTTCTGCTCAAGTTTCAAGTCACACTGCTGACCTCTCGAATGCTGAATCAGCTTTTCACAGTAATAGTTATTGCTGGAGAAAAGAAATTTTCAACAAATGTTTTCTTAATTCAATAACTAGTTAATTAGGAGACTGGAAGATGAAAATTAAGATGCTTTGTTCTCATTTTCAGTGTCTACAGAAATGAGCCTGAAGTGATGACACATACCAGTTCTCCAATCACAAAAAAATAACAATGAGAAATCTTCCTGATTTATAATAACCGCAGACAGGAATGTACTTGTTAAAAGAGAAAACCTTCTTTTTTCCTTGTTTACCGTTTAAAATTGTTTTCTTTACTCAAAAGTTTTAAGTCATTATAATAATGTATTTTAGTTCCAGTTTCTTTTAAATGCCTCTTAAGATAAAATATAAGGAATAAATTTGAAGAAAATAATTTTGTATAAACTTATAACAAGATTTTTAATTAAAATGGATTATTAAAGTTTATTTTCAATGGAAAAAGTAGGATAAACTTCTATATCTGTCAGTGGATTTTATTCTTGAAGGCAAAAAAACCTGTCATTAGCAGGCCATAAAAGATACAGACATAGAGATTGTGGGGTTAAATCTTATCTCTAACAATGTTCTGTAAATAAAAGTGTGGTTGAGGACCTACAGCTCATTTAAGGAGACAACAGCTGATATATCTGAGAACAGGTCACTGAATTTTCATTTGGAGGATAATTTTTTTTTTTATAAAGCACAATAAAGATTATATTATTTCAATATTACCATTTCTCAACAAAATCATGTACTTATTGCAAAATAAGTAAAATATCCCTTGTGGTAACCTTTTTTGCTGCTTATGTAACCGTGTGTGATCTATGTTTCTGTTTGTGTAAAACCAAGAAACTACATGAATCCAAAAACAAGCAACCAAAAACCCCCCTAAGAACTGAATCTACTATGCAGGTTATATAAAATGTACTGATAAATAAAGTCATGACTTTTCCAGTTGTGAGGGAGGTGAAACAAAGCCTGGAGTCATGTGCAATGACTTTCCCTCCTTCTGAAACCTCATTACAAATTGCCTGTATTAATGCTAATTCACTAAGGATAATTCTTGGAAGCTAAATGGAATTTATTTTTGTTGTGTTCTGACTGTGGTCAGCAACCATGAAGATATTGCTTACATCCATATTTGTTAACTTGTTGTTTGGTGCCTTTTATTTGAAGTTGCTACTCATCAGAGCTAGGCTAGATTTTTGGTAACTTAAATCCAAGCATTGTTGATATTCTAGTGAAAATTTTGGGAGAAAGGGCAGTGTTAGTTCTTTTGTGAGCAGATAGGAAAAAGTTTTGGGTTTTTTTCGGTGGTATATTTAACATGAAATATAATAGCAGCTAGGAATTAATGTTGAATGATTTAAATGTGAATGATTGGCATAGATTTGTAATGTTTAAGAATAGTAGGTGATACTGCAGCACTGCCAACCCTAAAACCACTTCAGAATTGTTTAAGTAACACAATGTCAGTGCAAAATGTGCTCAGATATTTTTAAGCAATCCATGCTTAGGTCAGTGAGCTCAGGTCACATAGAACCCAAGTCATGTGTGTCTCTGAGTTGGCTCAGTGCACGGTGGTTTGCAAATATATGTGTGTGTTTGTAGGTATGTACCAGTTATGCATGAGCATGGGTAGTGATCCAGTAAAGCTCACAGACCTGGGTTAAATTTGAGAAGCTGCCTCTATTGTTTAGAATCGTAACTATGAAATTTTCTGGTTGAAAACAAATACAGGTGAAAAAATATCACCTTTCTATAAAACGTATTTTAAAAATGCCTACAAGGAGTCAAGAGATGATGGAAATGAATCAGTGTCGATCCCACACTACTTACGATGCAATGACCAAGCATTTCCATAATGTGATTACTTTTCACATTAAGCTGAGTGAATTACAGCACATTTTCTCTGAAGTGTGTGCTATAGTTGTGGCTTAAGTGAATTCTAGGGCTTCTAAAGTATTGCAAGGGTTATGTAGTCACAGCTGCTTTGCAATCAGTTGCAGTTCAACACTTATTAAGAAACATAATTTCTCTTTTAAAGGGACTGTTACGATAGAGGCATATTTTAGTCGATTACGGTGAGTGAAGGAAATGTTTTTGGAAGGAAGATGTGAATGGAGGGAGTTAAGCTGACATGTTTATGGTATTGTGAATAATGCCTTAAATCTCATTTTATTTTATGTCTCTAATACTAATGTTAAGCCAAGATAATAGTTTAACAGTAAACTTTTAAACCCTAAGGTTGTTCTATTGACTGGAAGACATTAAAGTGACATCAAAGGAAATGCTGTCACTGGAGTTTGCCAACCTGATAGCGGAATAAATTTTGCATAAAAGGCCAGGACTAATTGAATGCATCAGATTTCACAGTACTTCTAACCTCAGAACCAAGCTGCATTCAAATATCTTTTATTCTGTCAGAGAAAGTGCTGAGATGCTTTTGGCAAGTTATTAAACATCTGAGCCTTAATTTTCCATCTGAGGGAGAAGGAAATTGCTATCTTTCTCAGTGAATATTGAAAATACATTTCTTAACACATCTTCAGATACTCAGATTTTACAGTACTAGGAAGAGAGGATGGCCTAGGAAATAGAAAGACTAAGTCAGACAAAAGTTATTCCCTATTTCTTTCCTTTGGCCCCATAACACAAAGTTTTACCCTATCTAATGAGGTTTTTTTGATCAGTATGGGGTTTTTTTAGCCTTTTGGTCAAAAACAATGAAATGAATTTCTCCTAAGACTGAAATTTGGAGCTTTCTTGTGAAAGAGCACTTTTT